>JAOVVB010000015.1:10014186-10037145 GCA_028570985.1 Heterobranchus longifilis
CCAAAAAAAATAAATAAATAAATAAATAAATAAATAAATAAATAAATAAATAATTTAAAAAAAATATATATATATATATAAAAAGTGAAACTCCAATGAGACAAGTTAGTTATTTATCAGTTAAAAACATTCTCTCACCAGCTGCTCCTCTCACTTCCTTATGATATTGGTAAAGTAGAAAGTGCAATGTCTTTTGACCTGGAATGGCAGACCCTGCCATTATATATTTATATTTTTATATTTATATAATATTAATATATTATATTATATATATATATTTTTTTTTCATTTTATATAATGTAGAATAATATTATTTATTGCATGTTTATATGACTTGATGACTGCATGATATCATTCCTCTGCAGGGACACTGGGAGCATGGAACTTATCCCATGAATTTGGTGCACAAGTCAGAGAACACCCTGGATGGAGTGCCAGGCCATCTCAGGACACATGGACAAACAATTGGGAAACACCAATCACCACGTCTTTGGAAAGTGGGACGAAACTGGAGTACCTGGAGGAACACCACCAAGCATGGGGAGAACACCACACACAGACCGGAGACTCAAAGATTCAAAACTTGGAGGTGTGTGGTGATAGTGCTTACCATTAAATTAACCTATTGATCTATTATTAATTAATATTTATTTTTTCACATTCAGTCCTCATTTCTTACAAGTATGTTATATACACACTCCAGGGTCAAAGTTCAATTCCTGCTTCAGGTCTGTGTGCATGGAGTTTGAATGTTCTCCCCGTGCTTGTTGGGTTTCCTCCGGGTACTCCAGTTTTCTCCCTCAGTATAAAGACATGCAGTGTAGGTGAATTGGTGTTTCCAAAGTCCCATAGTGTGTGAGTGTATGTATAAGTGTGTGTATGCTTGTGCGCCCTGCGATTGATTGGCACCCCGTCCAGGGTGTACACTGCTTAGTGTTCCAAGTTTCCTTGGATAGGATCCAGGCCTCCCGTGACCCTGTACAGGATACATGCTATAGAGAATAAAGAGAATGAGTAAGTGAGCGAGTAAGTCTTATATATCCTAATATGATTTCTGCTGTTAAACAAAGTTAAATACCGTTATTCCTATTGTGTGTTGTTGCCATAGTGCAAGACTTGCTATTGTATGACTATAGGTATATGATTTTATTTTTAAAAAAACACATTAAAAAAATGAAGGAACGTCATTGTGCTTTATGAGTTCAAAGGACAAACAGTGTATATAAGTTTTCAGATAAGCACAGTTTATACTAGCAATCATAAATTCTTAGGAAAACATTTGTAATGTTACAATGAGGTGTTTTTTTTTAAGCACATTTTTTAGACTCTGGAGCAAAAAATTATATAATGTCAGGCTTATTATTACACAATCACTAGAATAAATCGCTCAACCATGAATTGTTTTGCCTAAGATGTATAAATTCATCTTTTTTTTCTCTACAGCTGCATTCGCATTCTCTTTTCCACCACCGAAACCTGCATGACAGTGGTGTGGAGGTGTATTTTTAGCTGAAAAATGATCACCTTGAGTCATGTAATCAGCTGGAGATAAATAGGGGGTGTGGTGTTTCTGTAGCTAACTGAGTGTTTACATAAAGGGCGGTGTCTGTTTTAGAGGCTTCACATTTCCACTGACCCTAACCAATGATCTTTAACTTTAAAGTTTTGTGTTAGTGTTTTCTATACTTTATGAAAATACAGGATTTATAATATAATGTATAGGCCTTATACTGTTACTATAGTTATGACTACAATAAAGAAAGAAGGAGATTTAAGGCAGAAAAGTTATACAATGCGTGTGTGTGATGTACAGTATATATATAAATATACTGTATATCTAGTATATATTATAATAATAATAATAATAATAATAATAATAATAATAATAATATGCAATAACGTATTGGGTTGTCTGTGATGGACTGGCACTCCATCAGGTGTGTACCCCGTCTCGTGTCATAAGTCTAATGGGATAGGCTCCAGGCCCCCTGTGACCGTGTATAAAGCAGTATAGACGATGAGTGAAAGTGAATGAGTTTTAGGTTTTTTTTTTTCTTCTCATCCCTTTAAATGTCATAGTAAATGTGTAAGTAAGCTTACCTTAAATGAGATCTGTGGCTCTTGATCCTTGAACAGTATTTAAAATAACATCCACGAGCAGGTATTGCTCTGTATTAAGCATTACACAAAATATTCTGTCATGATAGATCCATTACATGAAAGAAGTTAAGAGAACTACACACTGATGCTGTTCCAAAAATGCGACTTGGCGTCCCCTCCTTTTTTTATTGGCTGCAATGAAGAAGGGATATATCCTTCTCAACTCACTTACGCTTGCAGTATACCACACCCACAAAAACACAGCATCATTAGAGAACAAAAAAAGGCATGACCAAGCAACATGAAACAGTGCACCATTTAATAATTAATGCGATTGAAAGAGTCCATCTGCAGTGTGTCACCACAACTCATTCCTGAAAAGTAATTGCCACAGTGCTTAGCGAATTACTCGCTTCAGGCATTGCTTAACAAGTTTATATGCTGCTCATGAGTAAAATTTCAATTCAATTCAATTTTCATTTAAATCCACTTTTATTTTTATGACAGTAGATATCATCCAAATCTTTACAAATTTCCCAATGTAGATTTACTGTAGATCCCTAATGAACCAGCCACACTAAGACAAAACACTTGGACTCCAAACGGAACCAATCATCTTCTGACACCAAACAGGGGAGTCCAAACCATTCAAATTAGTCATTCCTTTCGGAATTCAAACTTAAACAGTGTCCACCCACATAGCAACTGTGACATGTGTTTTGAGTGGATGTAATTACATTGGTCCAACATTGCGCCAACAGACTTTGAGCAGAATGCTCAGAGAGTAACTGAAAGCCTTTAAGCATCATCATTTGTAGGTACAAATCTACAACATTCAGGATGCATTAGTCTGTTTTGGGAAGTGCAAATGTTTAGGGTGTCCATTAGGGATCATCCAGAGAAGCAGAAGAGGAGCCGTAAATACAGGGTCACTGGTTCGCTCTCACTCAAACACACTCATTCTTTTTACCGCTTATCCTGTAGAGGACTCGGGACATTAGGCGGGATGCACACTTGTGATGGGAAGTTTGGATCATTTTACCGACTCGCTTCTTTGAACTTTTTTTGAGTCATTTAGTTCTTTTCGTTTCTTTGATCAGAAATAAAATACAATGCAAATACAATTTTCAAAAAAACAGACCCCCAACACATCTACATACACAAATTTTGGCTATAGTCCCAGTAAGGAAAATATTGCAGCTAAGGACATATTATGATAAACAGAATGAGCAGCTCACCTCTTATATCTTTTGGTCCAAGTCGTTCATTCTTTTACGCTATTAGCGTCTATGAAAGTCATGTGACAAAAGAATGAACGATTCGGAACAAAAGATACATGAGAAGAAGAACCACTCAATTCTGTTTCCTGTACATAACCTACTGAGGTTTTGCGATGCTTTGCACATGCGCGCCCAGAAAAAAATGAACGATTCACTGAGACTACTCGTTCTTCTGAGTCACGTTAAAGACTCGCTCAAAAGGAACGAATCGATCATGAACGACCTATCCCTAATGCACACTGGATGGGATGCCAGTCTATTACAGCGTCATTAGATCTCTGTGTAAGTTAAGCCAAAGGATTAGCTCCCTAATAAATTCCACAACTGTTCTGGGAATGAAAAGTGTTGCTAGTCATATTAAAAGATTAATGAAAATAACTAGTACTTTAAAACAAGTTTTAATAACCGTTTAAAACAAGCATGGCATGAGGTTTGACTCTGTGCTGGCAGGTTCACCGTTTTCCATTTCCTTAAGTGCTTTGGAGCATGTTCTTTATTATGGCACCTACTGACATTATTTATAACCATTTGTACTTTCTCTTGCCCTGAGTGAGCAATGATTAAAAGTACTCCCCAAGGAAACTAGAAGTCTATCACAAATAATATAAACGCATTCATTTAATTATTCCCAGAAGTTATAAAAGAATTGCAAAAGCCCAGCACCTCACTGAGAAACCCCCGGATGTCTCCCTGGTGCCTGTCACAGGCAATATAGTTCAGTACAGAGCAGAAATGCCTCATGCAAATGTGTCACAAATCTACACGCAGGTGGCCTGTGTGTGTCTGTTCCAGACAGAGTGCTAATAGTTTCTGTGCCAGACATTTTGTTAACCAAATTCAAAAAGAAAGCAGGGGGTTTGTTTTTGTTGCTCCTATGGAGCCAAATACACTCATTCCATCTCTTCATGTCTCAGCAACAAACATACAAATACAAAACCTGAATTCTCATCCTCAAGTAACACTGGAACATTCATTAGTCAATGACTGAAGTGTGTTATTGCTACTAATGCATTTTGTTACTGAAAGAAGTCAGACCATGACCAGGGGCTTCTTTTACAGTCAGGAAAGTTGAGCTGAGAAATTGTGTTTATTACCCATGCCCATGGTGATAATAGCAATTCCTATTGTTCAAATTGAAAACATACTATTATTGTTGGTCAGTGGAAGAATTTTTTTCAGACACAAATCTCACATTTTTTTTTTTTTTTTTTGTGGTGTACCACAGGGCTGTATGCTAGCCCAAATGTTCAGCATTAACAGTATAAATCAAATATCTAACAAAATGTCCATATTGATATCTAATTTAACTAATTTAACCAAACATATTTTTGCAAATGGCGGCTTAGTGGTTAGCACAGTGTCCTTACCCCTTCAGGGTCAAGGGTTTGAGTCCTGTCTTTGTGCATGTATTTGCAGGTTCTCCCAATGCTTGGTGGGTTTCCTCCCTAATTGGCATTTCCAAATTGTCTCTTGTGTGAGTGTGCATGATATTGCCCTGCGATGGATAGGCACCTTGTCCAGGGTCTCTCCCAGTGAGTGCCCCAAGTACCCTGGGATTTGCTTAAGCCCTGCAGCAACCCTGTACAGAATAAGCAATAAGCAATAAGTGTTCTTTGAAAATACTATATTGCTTTGCAGCAGCATGGTGCATAATGCTTCACAAGTACATGATGCCTCATTTAATCCAGAGCTTGGGTTAGTCTGCGAGTTTTGTGTTTGTTTGGTGTCCATATGCCTTTCCTCTGAGTTTGTGGGGCTCCAGAAAATATGCCAGTAGGTGGATTGGCCACATGGTGAGTATGCATGGTGTCCTGTGGTCCAGTCCAGCGTGTATTCCTGCATCACACTCAGGGTTCCCAGGACCAGGGTAAAGCATAGGCATCTAACTGTGAGTATCAGGTCTGTTGTGTGATTAGACCTGCAAATGATTACACAATATTCTGACTGTTTATTTACAGCCTTATGACTGCATAACATATCTGTAACAAATAATATTAATTTAAAATGGTTGCTTTATAACCTTTAGCCTGGACTGGTATTTCTGCATTGTATTATCAGATTCAGGAATAATCAACTTTTTCAATACGTCTGCCCTTGCCTCCATGCCATCTGGGGCCATCTGCGCTGCTATAGCAATGAAAATATTAAGACTGGGGTCTCAGCCTGGAGATGCATGTGTGTGTCTTTGTGAGAAAGTGTGTAAGAATGCATCATTCACATTGCACAGATGGAGGCAGTTCACACACCACCCCAGACCCAAGGCATGCAATGTCCAAGCAGCTTAACTTGGAGCATCATGATACATGTCTCAACACTCGGTATAACTCGCTCATAAAAAGTCATAAATGTTTCAATCACTGATAAAGCAATATAACTGGCATGTGGAGTTACTTCCCGCTTGAATTTCCTGAATTGTGTGAGGCGAAAATCCATTTTAATGCACTTCAGCTTGACATTTTCCTACATGAGTTTTCACACGTACATGCAAGCTTTCACTTTTTACATTTATTATTGTCTAGCACTTGGCATCGTGGCTTTGCGGTTTGATTAACAGGCTGGCTTGTCATTCGTCGAGATCAGAGGTCATAACCATGATCCTTAAGGGGCCTCTTTTCCAGTCAGGAAAGATCAGCTGAGAAATTGTCTTCATTGCCCTTGACTGCATTCCCAGCTCAATTGCCATGTCACCCCACAAATACCACACACTTCCCAGAAACATTTTCCCTTATTACTAATACAGTAAATGTCTTTTGGAGATGGAGTGGGACACAGGTGATGGATATTTTAAAAAAAGGAGACAATTTTCACCTGCTGTTTTAGCTGACGGTCTCTCCAGCTCCGCCTTGTACATCTATTAAAAGACATTAAGGAGCAAGCAGACCAACTTACCCTCCAGGAACAAGTCACTTTATTTTCAGCCGTCAATATAGAGCACAGATAGGTGGGTGCTAAAGTGGTCCAGCAGTCTCCTACCCCCAACAACCTGGTCATTTATTCTGGGTGGAAGGCTGGATTAGTTTACGGCTGCAGGGTCAGTTTGCATTTTGCCATGTCTGTAAATATTAAACTAAGTTGAGCTCCTTCTTCCTGCAACAGCTCTTTTATTGTTGAGCTTCTAGGACAGACTCAGTTGTGCAGAATGAAAGTCACAAAAATAAGGAGAAATACTTCAGAAGTAACATAATTAGGCGTTATGTACGTCAAGGGATTTCTCTGATATACTCACATTGCTTTTGATATTTTTCTCTCTTATGATTTCCTTTGGGGTCTGTTTGTTTTGCTAAAAAGTGTTGTTTGCTCTTAATAGTTAATCTTCTCTGCAGAAGAAGGTAGTGTTTTGCCTAGTGAGTTAATAATCTATATTCCACTTTTCTACCTCTTTTTTGACATTTTTATCTTATCTTTATCTAAGCCATGTTGAATATTCCCACTACCAAGGCTGCTGCATGAGTAGTGCATTGAGTACCCAGAGGAAACCCATCAATTACAGGGAGAACAGGCAAGATTTGGTTTGGACCCCCTGCCCTGGAGTTATAAGGACTTCTAGGTGACGCCACTGTGCAGCCATTCGGACAAACTAACAATAAATATTACATTTATTTTTAATACTTTAATAAAAAAATGTTGCAGTCAGTAACTGCCTGAAGTGTTATTGGATAAATACTCATGGACCTGACTGTTAATGAGTGTTTTAGGGTAGAAAGAGAACAGCTATATGCAGTATAATTCTCTGGTGGTTAAGAAAAAATCCCTATTATATGTTTATACATTTGTAAATTTATCATATAATTTAAAAGGTTGTGTTTTAAGTTCATTTAGATTTAATCACAGAGTTTGAAATCACCGTATGTGCATAGTCCCAAAGTATAAAAACAGGTGAAAAATTTAACTAGAATAACTTGCCTGGTAATTATAAAATATTAAGACATATAATGTAATTTTTGTCACTCCTGACAGATTTAGTAGTTTAAGGTTACAACATTTCATTTTCATGGTCAAAGTAAAATTGTACCTACTAGTGTTTGTCAAAAATGTTTTTCCGTACAAGTAAAAAGTTAAATCATGGATATCTGCATTCTGCAAATGCTTTTATGCAATTGAGACAGAATAAACCTGCATTGTTGAGAGTTAAGAGTTTTCTTCAAACAAACGCCCCCCAACAAAGGTAGCTTGAAGATGCTGAGTGAAGATGTAACTGAACGCTTATCCCTTCAAATCCTTGACTAATTAAGGTAAATATTGAATAAATAGTTTGAATCAAAATAAAAAATGATATGAGAGGTCATTAAGGACATTGCTAATACATGTCTAGCCAGTTGCTTATCATCCTGCACCTCATGCTGACTCAAATTAAGCCATCCAATCAAATTAAAATACACTATGTGATTTAAGAGGGGTATTTTGGAGAAAGTCATATTCATAAAGTGGAAATTAACAGGCCTGGATGCTAGACACAAATTTAAATTGGAAGCCTGAAATAAATAGCTTTGTGAGCTCTCGCTGGCGATGGGTGCAACATGCCAGTGCGGAAGTGGCAGAGGGTGCAGCCATTTTAAGGCCACCTCCTGGCATGTGCTGACGGGAGCAGGGCCACTGGAGCTCTCGATGTCTTGGCAGACGGTATTATGAAATGGACTGAATGACACAGGTTCCAAATATGGACCCAGAAGGATGAAAGCCAAGTGAACCCTCTAACCCCAGCTACTAACTAGCTTGTGTTTCATCACAGCTGGGTGGAATTGAATGGATTGCGTGGCTTGTAAAATTTGACTTAATATCGCTTCAATACTACTGGATAGCATGTATGGAAAATATTTCTCTAATGCGTCTCAGTTTCTTCAGTAAATTTTACATGTTTAAAAAAAAAAATTGTAATCTCACCAAACCTCCGTTGGTTAGTTTAAAATTGCATAATTGGACTGAATTACTACAATTTGTCAAAAAAGTAATAAAAATTATGTTATCGAGTTTAAAGGTTGAATATCTTGCTATTTTGTAGCAACTTAATATCTGTATTAGAGTGTATTTAATTGCTCCAGCTTAAACACCTCTCAGATAATGCATATCTTAAACATGCCATTTTAGTGTCTTAAAGAACTACTGCCAATCCCCACCCCACCACAGAGTGGCAGAGCTGAGCACAGCTAGACTGAGCTGAGCAACAACTTGGGGGAGGGTACCTTGTTTGAAGTCACATCGGAGGGGAGATCCGATTGGTTTGTTTAAACTAAAAGAAAAAAAAATAAGACAACCAATGTCAGCAATTCAATTATGACAAACATAATGCTGGAATATTTTGTGCTTAGGTAGTGCACCTTTACAATTTAACTACTATTTTATTGCTTTCTGCTCTGTGAGTTTCACTAAAGGCAAATCAGTTGTATCATGCATGAGCTTGGTGAATTATGGATAATTGACATTTATTAACATATGCACATGAGTACCAAGGAAGTCAAAATGACCAGGACTTTTGTAAATCCGGCCTTCAAGGAGAGAAGCAGAGGATAGTCTGGCTTTTTTGCAGGCCATGGCCATCCTCTCCTTTTTCTCTTATATGGTCCTGCATTAGCAAAGGACTGCAAAGCCTTATTATGGCTAAGGATTAGCCAAATATAAATAGTTAATTCAGACATGTTCTGCACAAGCGTGGCTCAATTTTTAACTAGTGGTAAGCCTAAAATTTAACCAGGGTTTCATATCAAAACTCAGCATGGGGTCTGCTAAATTTAGCTTTAAAGAAGCTCTAAATGCAGATGATTTGCTGCTTTTGAATTAAGAAATCAATACATGTCTAGTTTCCTCTGTCCTCTCAGTGCGGGTTTTTGCCTACTTTGTACGTGAATGATAAACCCTGAGCACTGCCAGAATCCTGCAGCTAAATTTTTTTGTGTACTTAAAGCAAAAAAGCAAAGGAAGACACTGCTGTGCTACATTTTTTAAAGTCAGCCTTGCAGATATCGCTGAGCCAAGGTCCTCTTGTAACAGAAAACACCCTGACGTTATCCTCACTCTGAGAAATGAAGCAGTCATTAGTGGCATTGCTTAGCTTTTAGATATTCATATGTAAGCCTGTCCTAAATATGTGTGTCACTGTTCCCTTGAGATAACACTGTCCGTATTATGTAGCACCCCTTAAACAGGTGTTCTGTTCTAAGTTTATGTGTGTGGGTGTTCTTTAGAATGAAACTGAGAAGGCGATATTTCAATACATGCAGCAGGACAACTTAGACTAATGATGAAAGCCTCCGTGAAGGATTCCTCATGCACTCTCGCACAAGGCATCAACACATTATCACAGGTATCACAGAAGAATAGCCTTCTGAACTGTGAGTCCTTGTGCTCCAGGGGTATCTTGCTGCATGGAGGGGAGGCATTGGAAAATCATATAACCACTCATTATACCAGTACTGAGCCGAAATACATCTCACACACAACTGGCCAAATTTTGAAGCAGGAGACTACATCGTTTTTTTCTGCTCGTATCAGCCAGGGGGAAAATCAATCTGCTAATCAATTAACCATGCTACTAAAACTTTGGATTTTGAGAGAATATAGGAGGGTTGTATAAATAATAATCCTTTACAATTCCAGAACAGTGGATATGTGGCCTATTTGTTTATTTATTTGTTTGTATTCCAGTAAATAAAATGTTATTTGGCAACATCAGTTAGAAATGTAGGTTACGGACTTAAAATCAAGGGATGTCCAGTTAAAGCCTGTCCTGAATCACTACATTAATTAAGGGCTATAGTTACCAGTGTACTGAAGGTAGTGTTCTTCTAAGGAGATTAGTTGCTCAGCCCAAAGTGAACCCTTGATATGCTGAAGTGGCATTTCACTTAGCATTTAGCAGCAGCCTGTGAAATCTGAACCTGTCTAAAGAATGATTTGTCTTAGACACCACAATTAGCCTTCTTCCATGAAACATGTAACAGCAGGTTGAAAAGCACACACAGGACAAACACCTCGGCAATGCAGCAGATGTCTGGCTGGGTGTGTCGGTGCGAACTTTTGTTTTGTTTTGTCTTTGTTGTTAATTTTATTTTGTTGCTTTAGTTATCGGATTACTTTACTTAACATATGTATGTATTCACCACAGGTTTATTTGCTTCTTAAATATACCAAATACATTGAATAAGAAGGTACGTCAAATGTTTGGACACACCTAAATTCAATGTTTGTTTTTTTTTTTCTTTGTTCAGTGATTTATTTTTTACATTCTAGAACAATACTGGATTTTTCAAAACTATGAACTAACACATATGGAGATATGTAATTGAGTAACAACGACAGTCAGTTGTTATTTTGGGACATGAAGGTCAGCTGTTCTGGAAGAGTTCTTGGAAAAACAGTACTGTATTGTCAAGTACATTTGCAAAACCCATCAAGTCCCATGATGAATCCCAGAAAAGCAGGAGATTATTGCATATTTCCGATGCCTTCAGCATTGCTTTACACTGTAGAAGGAAATAAAAATTAGGAAAGACCATGGAATTAGAAGGTGTACAAACTTTTGACTTGTAGTGTGTATATATACCTATCTGAACAGTTGATATTAAGATGTGTATGCGACTTATGCTCTTTACAACGGTTGTAATCTGAGGTGATTTTTGAGATCTAGCTGGTTTAGCTCTTTTTGTTCTAGCTGTTGTAGCATGTAGAAAAATTTTTTTATCCAAACTTCAAACTTATGTCCAAACTTTATATATTTAGTCAATTATAAGTAAGTATTCTTGTGTAGTACTTCCTGTGTTTGAACTAATTGAACTAATGTATGTTTTCTTGTAACACATTGCTAAGATAAATTCTTAGCATGTAAACACCGCCTGATTCCGAAAATAGATCGTATGACTTGGTGTTTTGCTGCCACCTAGTGGCAAATGTTTTACATAGCATCATCTGGGCAGCTGTAAAGGGGAATTTAAAAAAAGAAGAAGAAGGCGGTAACGCCGTCTAGTGGCTGGGTGGATTATAACCATTTTATCAAAATTTTTTTGAGCATGTCTGTTTAAAAAAAAATCCTGATAAAATGGTAAATGATTATTTTATTAAAATTATTATAGTCAATTATTGTGGAAGGATAATGAGTAATCCTGGTAATGGATTCTGTTCCAAGTCAGGTTTCTCTTAAGGTTTCATCCTTATGTTGTTACTTCCAGTTTTTCCCTTGCTTTGTTTTCTCTGGTTCGTTCATTAGAAAAATATTAATTCATATCCAGATTTACTTGTGCTTTATACACTTTCCTTTTATTTAAGATTATATGCAAATGACATTGATTTCAATAATAATAATAAAGTGCCATGGATGTACTGTTTGAATCTCTGGAATCAAAAAGTTTAGTTCTGGGCCTAGTTTCTCAAATGCGTTCATTGTGACGCTCACTGTATCATTTAATGATGGATTTATGCAGCGGTTCTTTTGAGGAAACTCAGTCCTGCGTGTTTAAGCCTTATAGGTTTGTCCACAGGGTGTTCTGTAAAACATATCTCAGCTTCATGCACTAAAACTAGGCTGCATTAGCTTTATAATATCAGATCACTTACAGAGTTCTCAAAACAGCCTTGTTCCAGTTTTATTGAACCGCAGTGTCTGTCGGTTAGATTTAATGCACTCAGACTGCCATATCTCTACACAGGAATGAAAGGAATGCTTGGCCATGGCAGGAGGCAGGCAGTGCAGGGGTCGCTGGGGGCTAGGTAATGGCTCACCGTTTAACTGGAGCATGAAACCAGGAGTTTGAAGCACAGCAGGGGAGCAAAAAGAAATCATTCTGAAGTGCTTGTTTGCTTGATTAGTGCCTAGAAGTTTAGGACTTGTATGAGAGGATATTCTGTCTATGGGTAAAGGAAGCATCAGAGAGTATGCCTTAATGAATACAAGAAAAAGGACTAATTTCTGTCTCCCTGCGGCCACTGTGTGCTTCCTCATTTTCTTCGCTTGGCTTGGCAGGCGCTCTTTATATTTCACAGTTGTGACAGGTTTGCCTCATTGTTGCAGGCTATATATCAGAAGACAGTCAGACAAACATGCAGTGTGTTAGTGTGCTTTAGCTCCCGTGCCTGCCTCTGCTCTGAAACGCTGGATAAGAGCCGAGGCTTTACACAGCATACTGCACCCCGGGGAGATAGCTGCATGGCCAGCTTTAATGTATGCGCAAGCAGGGCTAAGCTTTCTCTCTTTTTCAAGGAAGTTATATTAAAATAAAGTAATATACAAGTATGCCAAAAGCTATACTGTATTTTTTTTTGTGGAACCAAGAATAAGAGCTAAACAAACCATATGGATATAAATCTGAAATATGCGCCATAATTGGTAGATATGACACTGGTCCTTTGGTGGTGTGCTGTGGTGTCTGGGAACAGGACATTGGCCATGGATCAGAGGGTTGGGACCTCTGTGGATTGGACTTGTTTATTTGGTGCGTTCCATGGGTCCTCGATCGGATTGGGAACTGGGCAGTTGGTAGGCCAGGTCAACAACCTTGAACCCTTTGCCTGTTGAGCCTGTTGCCGGCTGTGATGTGCTGGGTGTTCTGGTACATTTCTGAAAGTGTAAGATGTGTAGATTTTACACTCATTGGAACTAATTTATGTAAGCCTGCTTTACAAAAATGTCAGCTCTACATCTTTAGTAGTGATTGAGAAGGCACAGATAAAATGCGATAATAATGCAATACAAAAGTAGGTATAATAATTATGAACCAGGTGGATGACTTTCTCAATCATTAATTTAATACTAGACACTAATGTAGAAACAAATATTGTCCAGACAAAGTACAAATTACACAAATGAACCAAGGCAGAACTCTACATTTTGCATTGTTTGTGCCGAGTGCAGCTTGTTTGGTAATTGCCTTTTAGTAGACACGGCATGATAATGCTCCTGAAATTCTTGACATAAAAACAGTAATAATAAATGGTGTCTGATTACCTTTCGGTACATCCTTGTTCGTGTAGTTGTAGAAATTGCACTTAAAATTAAATGTGGTGGACAAAGTCAAACAAAAGATTTTATTTGCCCCAGTTTTATATGTAACCAAAGAATAAAAAAAGAAAAAACATTTTTAGATTTATATTTTTATTTACTCATCGACAGTGTTGGGTGTAACGCATTACTTTTTTAAAGTAACGAGTAATCTAACGCATTAGGTCCGCCATTTAAGTATTCAGTTATTTAGTTATTTTTTCAAAAATGTCATCCGTTATTCAGACAATTTATGCTATCGGTGAGCCAGTCATTCCCAATCCATTATTGTGTGTGTGTGTGTGTGTGAAAGTCGTCCTACAAGCCCCGCCCTCGATAACCCGTCCTCCTCCTGCTGTTATACCCCTATCTCATCTATGCAGTTTGACTTTGAGAGGGTCGACGCGCGGAAAGATGGAAACCTAATCACAGTGTCAAAATTCGCGGTGAATCATGATGAACCGTACTTACGGCCACCGCGCGAAACCGCGTACTGTAGGTGAGATAGGGGTATTAGTAGTTAACAGATTATGGGCCAAACTTCGCTGAGTGATGATGGTAGAATAATTATAAAGGTCTTGACTAAAACAACATGCACGAGGAATCACAAAGGAGTTTTTATTTTCTGCAATGGAAAAGTACTCGAACTAGTTATTTTTATCAGAAAGTAACGCTGTAATGTAACTGATTACTGTTTAATGACAGTAATTTTGTAATGTAATTAGTTACTTTAAAAAGTAACGTCCCCCAACACTGCTCATAGAGCAAAACGTCAAGAAGAAAATAGAACCGGTTAACTTTCATATTTTCAAGATGTAAACTAACAAAAAACAAACCACCAAATTCCATTTCATGATTATTTAAGTAACACACTTTTCTTGCTTTACCCAAAAACAAGCAATCACTGGCATTTTTATTTTTCTCAAGATACCTGCCTGTTTAAAAGTTAGTACCAGGCTGCTTATAAAGCCTTGGTCAGAAAGTAAAGTAAGTATTTGTTATCCTGTTAACAACAATACACTTATACACGGAGCTGAATAGAACAGAGGGTCCTGATCGAGCGTCTCTCACAGGGCATTGTGTCTGACTCGACAGTCTACATTGATTTTGCTCAGAAAAAAAAAATGCAAAGACAAATAATTACTGTCTTTTTAGTGACATTGATGAAGAATCTTTGCTGCAGTTGCTTCCCTTCCTACTCACCCTGTTGTCTCTTAACAAGCTGCAGACTGAAAGCCTCCTACACAGATATGGCCTAGACATAAAGACCTCCTGGGGCTAAAGAGTCTAAAATGATATGACAGAACATCATGAAGACCTAGGATGTATCAAAACAATTCTAGGACAAAAATTCTGGAAAAGTGTCTATCTCGGATTAGTTATCTCAGACTGAACATACTGAAGCACACCATAAAATCTATTAGTAACATCCAACAAAAGTCAGTCACTGGGTAAAGATTAGTCATAGACTAAAGGATTAGTCAGAGGAGCAACCAAGAGGTCAAGGATTATAGATCCCCAGCTCACCATGCAACTCAGGCTTTATGGGAGGGTATGCGAAATTCTGTTTGACATTTTCCAAATACAAGCGTTCTCATTGGGAGTGACCATTCCCACAGTCAAGCATGGCGATGGCAGTATCAGGTTAAGTGTTACCCTTGACCTCTTGGCAAATTATTTCCTTTTCCTACCATTTCAATATTACAAGCTATGTATTTTAACAACATACACCAATTAGCCATAACATAAAATTAAAATGCAAACCTAAGCCCAGTATTGTGTAGATCCCCCTGGTAGATCTGGGGTAGCTCTGGCCCCACAGGGCATGACTCCACAAGACCTCTGGAGTTGGTTGTGCCAAGCACACTAATGATGGATCCTTTGGTTGCTGTCCGTTGTGTTGTTGGGGAATTTGGAGATGAGATCAACAACATAAATTCTTTGCCTACTAATCCCTGCGCATGGCAGGCTGTGATGCACTGGGTGTTCTGATCTTTCTGTCACAGCCAGCATTAATGTTTTTCAGGAATTTGTGCTACATTGGCTTTTTTGGGGGGGATCAGACCAGACGGGCTTGTCAGCTTACCTGGCTGTGTTTTGGCTGATTGTTGTGTAATCTCAGTAAAGTCCATACCAAGTTATAACACTACAAAAAAGTTCAAGGGGTGAAAACTTATACAAGCCACTGTAACCATTCCCTCTAACAGAGCATCGGGTCAAGATCAGCATGAAACACAGACACGGATCTCCCGATACGGAAAGATCTCCTGGGGCTGGATCATAAATGGATGAAATTGTATAATTATGTAACAGTGTAGAGTTCTGTACCAGAAGCTCTCTCTGCTGACTACTCAGCACTCCTGTAATGATATTTCCTACTTCTGTCACAGTTTCCAGAGGTGGATTAAACGCTGTCCCATGTGTCTCTTTGCGGCACCAGTCAAGTAGATGGAATTTGTATGAGGAGTATTAACACAGCTGTGGAATCAGTCACTTAATTATGATTTATTCGTTTTAACAAGATCTCCCCCTGCATAGCTAACATATAAGAGAGAAATTGTAAAATTTAACTATGGGCAATTATACTCACCGGTGAGAAGGAAGACAGCATTATTTACCTGTGAAATAGTAGCTTTTTTAAGGGTGTATTCAGAGCAGACAGTGGGCAAAGGCATGCTTTGATGAAGATGAAAATGATGTACAGTGACTTGCCTAAGTAACCACCAAACTGAATCTTTCCACATTTTGAAGTGTAACTGATGTCTCAAATGTCCCTATTTACCTAATCACTGACTTTTAGTGGACATTTTTAATTAATGGATTTAATGGTCCTCACTGGTAACATCTATCGTCTTCCCTTAAAAAAAAAAAGTCACCGCTTCAAAATGGACAAATTACTGACCTGTATCAAACTCTGAAAATAATTGAGGAGATTTGAAATTACTGGTATTGGGTTAAGACATTACTAAAAACCTGTAAGGACTGTGTGCAGAACCTTCACTTTCATGGAATAAATGTGCTCAGATGGAGCTTATTAAAAGGCTTAGTAAAGATACTGTATACAGAAAAAACTGACAGCAGAAATCCCAGCTATTTTAAATAGTGAAAGTAAGAGCATTTTCACAAGCATAATGTGATGAGGACTCATAGGATCTGGGATTAAACAGAAGAGTGGCCATAAGAAAACCTCTTGTTTGTGAGACTAAAACACTTCAATTTGCTAGGGAGCATAAAGATTGGACCTTGGAGCAACGGAAATGGAGGTCATTTGGTCCGATGAGTTCAGATTGACCCTTTGACAGTGTGATGGGTGCATCAGGGTAAAAAGGGAAGCACTCATCATACAAAGTGCCCACGGTACAAGCCTCTGAAAGCAGTGTTATAATCTGCGGTTGCTTCAGTAGGTTGGGCCTAGCCTCATCTCTGGAGTTTTATCCATGGTGGAACAGCATATTCTAAAATTCAAATTCTGAAAATGTTCTGGGAGCTTGTGGAATCCATTTCACACCTGAATTCAAAACCATACCGTAATCAAATCCAAAGACCATCAATGAAATCTGGAATGAAATGTGTGACTTTTTTTCCGGCCAGGCTGTGGATATTTATGCATTTATTTGTTAAGCTTTATCTTCATGATGCTGTTTCTTTAGATATTTCATCAAAGTTGAAACTTTGATCTGTCTTCTCTTATTCGCTTTTTGATCTTTAACCACAAGCAACAACAAAAAAAAGAACTATCCTTGCTGTTCTATTATTTTCAGAGGGGGATGTGGTGTGTGAAAGTCCACTTGGCTAAAAAAGAGGCCAACGTTTTCCAATCATAACCTTGCTCTCAAGCTACATGCCTGTTCTCAGTGTTGTGGAGGTGTTTTGGGGAAGGTGTGGGGCGAGTCATGGTGATGCTCGGAACTTGTTTCCCTTGTGGATTGCAGAGCTCCACTGTGCGCTGCATCAGGGAACTGCCTAACCCCTGCGGCACAGGTAGCACAGTTTCTAGCTGTAACAGGTGATCGGAGTTGATATGTGGCAGAGCGGCACGGTAAGGCAAGGGGGAGTTAAGGAGCTGATGACAAAGGTGCTCCTCAAAGCCTGAAAATGGTTCAAGCAAATGTGGATCGTTTGAGCAGGGAAGGAAGCTTTCTTCTATAAGACAGTGAAGAGCTCCTCTGTTCAGCACCTGTGCTCTCTTCAGCACTGGCCTCACAGGCTGACACACCTGCACATTATGTCTGCTGTCTTTCATCAAGTCAGGAGTGATGGGGTACACGCCCTGTACCACTGGACTCTGGAATGTGATCCGGGGACCCAGGGGCATTTTGTTAGTGGAGGATGGATGCAGGGGGTTGTAGCTTGATTTTATATTCCATGTCTTTTCAGGAAGACAGCTCTCATTATGAGGATGCCGGACTGGGCGAGGATGCTGAGTTGAACCCATTTCTGCTTTGTCTTGCCTTAAGAAAGGAAGAATAAACAGGACAGCATTAAAATGCCATTAAGCATTAAGATATGGAGGGTGCATTTTAAAAAATGATTTAAATTAAACACTAAGTAAGACAACGGTACAGTTAGATTCTGTGTGTGCGTTTCCGCTAACTTCATCCCTTTCCTACTACCTTCCAGCGGTAAGTGGACCGGCCACTTCCAATTGACCACTAGGTGTAAAGTCATGCACTGTGGACTGATAAATTCCTGCCTCATAACCAGTGTTCTTATTCTTGAGATACTGTAGGCATTGAATTTAACCAAGATCGTAACCAGGATAAAGAACTTACTAAAAATTAATGAATAAATAAATAAAAGTGCTATACATATATACATTCACCAGCCATGTCCGTGCTAGTGCAAGGGCCTATTGGACCTAATTTTATTGACATTAGAGCCTCACACAGTTGCTGCGGCTGCACGTCTTTGGTGCAAATCTCCAATTGCACCACCTCCCAAAGGTGCTCTATTGGATTGAGATCTGGTGACTTTGGAGGCCATTTGAGTACAGTGAACTCATTGTCATGTTTAAGAAACCAGTTTGAGATGATTTTTAGCTTTGTGACATGTCCATCTCTTTATGATGCAATGTCCTGTAGTCATAAAGCAAAGCAACAGTTCCCAAACAAAACAATGCCCATTTAGTACTAAGGGGCCCAAAGTGTGTCAAGAAAATCTCCCACATCATTACACCAGCAGCAGCAACAGCCTGAACCTTTGATATGATGCAGCATGTTGTTTATGCCAAATTCTGACCCTACCGTCTAAATATTACAGCAGAAATCAAGACTCGTTAAACCTGGCAATGTTTTTCCAATCTTCTATTGGTGAGGCCATGTAAATTCTATCCCCAGGTTCCTATTCTTAGCTGACAGGCGTGGCACCTGGTGTGCTGTTGTAGCCCATCTACTTTAAAGTGCCCAGAGATGTTCTTCAGCATACCTTGGTTGTAACAAACTGTTATTTGTGGTACTGTTGCCTCTCTATCAGCTCCTGGGTTTTCTCCTCTGACCTCTGGCATCAACAAGGCATTTCACCCAGAGAATTCCACCAACTGGATATTTTCGCTTTTTTTAGACCATTCTCTACAAATCCTAGTTATGTGAAAATCTCAGTAGATCAACAGTTTCGGAAATACTCGCACCAGCCTGTCTGGCGTTAACATTCATGCCACATTCGAAGTCACTTAAATGACCTTTATTACCCATCGTGATGCTCAGTTTAAACTTCAGCAGATCATCTTGAACATGTCTACATGCCCAAATGCATTTAGGTTCTGTAATGTGAATGACTGGTTAGATATTTGTGTTATAAAACATTTGACCAAGTGTACCTACTGTAATGAAGGGGCCATTGAGTGTATAATCTTTTTACTTTATTATTGCCTTGGCAAACTTCTTTTATTTGTGTAAAAAAACATTTTTTTTGCCTTTAAGGAAAATAATGTTAGAATTCTCTCTTAACTCGTATTGTAACATGCTAGTTCACTTTTCCCCCAAACATTTATTTCATTTTATAGTGACACTTTAATTTTATTTTAATTTATTTTCTCTCACTGCTGTGGAAGCTGATAGTTATGGAAATATGTATGCTCTTCTTATTATGCTCTTCTGTTGTCTCGTTCACCCTTCTGTTCATTTCGAACTTTCTCTTTCCTTCGCATTTCTGAGCACTTTGTGACTCTGATAAACTCTCTCCCTCTCTCTCTCTTTCTCTTTCTCTTACTCTCTCACTCACATGGTGGTGTGACCAACCAGCCTTTAAATCATCAATAAGCAGAAAATAGCTCTATGTGCTTCTGCTGTGCAAGATATTGGCTGTGCTCTTTTAAAATTGCACTTGCAGAATTTAATGAACATGTTATTCACAGCAAAGTAAAGTTCGGCTGAAAAACAACAATGAAAAGCACTACGAGTGTGGCACCTGGGCATATTTCAGAGTGAAAAGAAAGAAGCAATTTTATTATTTCGTGGATAAATGAGGCCATCTGAGCATTTTATCTAACAGTAGTTTCAGTGTTTATTGCCTTTTGTAGTGCATCTCTCTTTTAAGGGTGTTTTACCTGTATCCTGCTCTGCATGGCGGTCTCTCCAGAGGCGTGGAACTGATGGCAGGTAGAAGCCCTCCAGCGCGAGCACATGCAGTACCTTTTACAACCAGAGTGCATCTACAGAAACATTTCATGTGCCATTTTCACATCAGGTCCAGTTTGTATATTAATGCTTCAATCATTTGTTTAGACAATGATTACATATTTTCTCATGAAGGTATTTCATTACTTGGATGTGACGAGAAATGGAAGGCTCAGATCAGAGATGCCTTGTCCTTGGCGTCCTGCGTGTGTCCTGTTAATCTTAGGGTCAGACGTTAATGTGTTGATCACCGTGGGCAGGCTTTTTAAACTCTGGATGTCGTCATCATCATCTTCGTCCTGATGAGCTCCTTTAATTAGACGAGGCAGTCTGCCAGTTACATCCTACAGATTGCATAAACATGATTATGCAATCTGTAGGATGTATAATGCATCCTACAGGTTGCATTATTCAACCTCTAGTTTATAATATCAGCTTAGGAGTTTTCTGTGTATGGATGAAAATATTTAATGTTTAATAGCTATAAACCTATTTACCTATAAACCTACCAGTGGTACACATATATTCTATGACTTTGTCAGTTCCTCTACTCCAGCAACATTACTGTCAATGCAATCTTTTTTTTTTATCCAACTTGGGTAGATATTTTTGTTTTTAACTTTGCACTATAATTTTAAAAAATAGTTGCTTCTATTTCATTAATTAGCATAAACTGCGATAACCAGGCAGTTACTAAGGATGAATCAGTAAAGCCTGTACATTCAACATTAGATCATGTTCAATATCATGAGAATAGAAACCTCCTGCTTGCACAGGATTTTTGTTTATCTCTTTCCCAAAGCACTCAATAATCTGCTTTAGTCTCAGCCAGAAGCCCTGTAAATCTTGCTAAAAAGGTCTCTTCACAAAACCTGTGTACCTCATTTGGATGTGTATTTCTGTATTTTTCGAAAACAAACATATTCTGTTTGTTCCAAATACGAGGGGTGTTCAAGTCAATCCAGGACTTTCAATTGTACAGCAGAGCAGAACACAGTTATGAGAGTTAAAAATACCTTTTTCCATATTTTATTATAGATACTGTATATATAATATTTTCATATATAATGCTACACTAATGCACCTATTCCAGCGTTTCACTAGTGCTTGGATACCATCAAGGCAAAAGTTTTCTTAGTACGCAGGAGCCATGATTGAACTGTCTGCTTCACGTCTGAAACGCTGGGCTCCCAGGAACTCCCTTTATGTGGAACTGGCTTGGAGCGAGGTCAGGACTGTATCAGGGATTTGTTAATAACAAGTTCCTATAAAATGCAAGTGATGTTCGTGAATGATTGTGTGTACAGGTCCCACAGAAAAGATGCATCTCTTCCTTTTTTTAGATTTTTAAGGATAAGCGGTTTCACTTGCTAAATGCTCATGGGAACAACTGCAGTGGGCCCCAAGCCACCTCGACCAGGATCATCATTAATGGACATATATTTTACTGAGGTCAAGAGCCTCATCAGCGGTCTATGCTAGAAGTCTTCTGTAAATGTCAATCGGTTTTATGCCTTCATTTCATTACAAGAGTCCCGGTTTGAGTTGAACGTTATACAATAAATTGCATCCTAAATTATGAATGAATATCCAGCCCCAGAAATGTGTCCATGTCACCATGTAATCGAGCCATGGTCCTCTTAACATTTACCTTACGCTTTCGGATTGAAACTGGTTCCGAGAAGTATGACGGTACTGGAGAAACCTCTCGAGATGGAGAATGACTTCTTCTCGTCCTATGGCGGTTCGTTTTATGGAAATGTTTCCCAGCAGGCCTGGTTTCAAGGCAAAACTATACATTATTCTTACTTTTTAGACTAATGGTTTAAAGTAGTGGTGCTTGAAATTGCATAGAGTAGTGTTATTTGAAACCACAAATTATGTTTATTACGTTACAGCTGAATTGGCATATAAAAAGTTTAGTACAGTCTCTTACCAGTTTGCAGCTTCATCCATGACAGCATGTTTATCTGTGATGCCCATTTTCTACTATTTATATTACCTGAAGGTGATATTAGAAAATTAGTTGTTTCAGTTGTAATCAATAATCCTAAGCCTTTCAATCTTATAAATAATAACTTTTAATTAAAGTTGGAGTTTTGTTATACAGTGATTTTACCATTACTATAACCAGCATGGTTTCTAAAATTCCATTAGTAATGGGACTGCATTAGCATATAAATTGGTGTTTTGCTGCATTAAAGCAAAGCGTGCACTGAGGGGAAAAAAAACTTTTTTTGAGCCACGATGGCGATAATTTTTCCTTTGCTGATCCAGGAGAATCCTGCTCTCAAAAGATAAATTAATCAAGTGCACAATCCACCATGAAATAAACCACGTTTATTTCGTCTCTGTTCTTTTCTATCCATTCATGTATTTTTATTTAATCTCACCTCTGACTGTACATGTTCAATCTAGAATAAAAATGAAAGCTTTAAAAGCAATACAGAATAGAAGAAAACTTTTCTTACCATTGCTTTGAGTTTGTTAATCCCAGAAAAAAAAGCGTAAAAAATCCAGATAATGGTCGTGTGCTACTATCTAAATATATGACGTAATTAAAACAAAATATACCTGAATGGGCTGTCTCCGTCTTCGCTAGGAGTCTCCGTGGTCAGGAATTGGACATTACCCTGGCCGCTCTAGCATGGCAGTACACGTTAGAGCCTAAAACCCTGATTGGCTGCTGCTTCTTAGCAAGACCCCATACAGAGTTGTTAAGAAATTCCTTCTGCTCACAGCTTTGTTAGGTGAAGGATCGTAAGAAGACTGTACACAGTCCCGTCTCAAAGTATTGGAACAGCAAATCCAATAATTTGTTTTTGCTATACACTGAAGACATTTTGGTCTAACATCAATAAATGAATATGGGATGATAGACCAGAATTTCAGCTTTCATTTAGAGATTTACATATATACTCAGTAAAAAAAGAAACGTCCTCTGACTTTCAACTGTTTTTACTTTCAGTAAACTTAATGTGTAAATATTTGTATGAACACT
>JAOVVB010000015.1:10052183-10077424 GCA_028570985.1 Heterobranchus longifilis
AGAAATCAGAAAACAAACAGACAGCCTGAATTCAACAATACTTTTAGCAACACACGATCATTATGAGAGAAAAAAATCAGAATGCAGGGGTTTGGAGAAAAAAAATATATACATACCGCTAGATGCTGGAGGGAGCTCCCCAATCACTGTCTTCAGACCAATGCTGGAAATGTCTCGAAGCTGCTCTTTATCCGACAGCATGTTCGTGCATAACGTCTCCACAATTGTCTCGACCTGGTACTCCTTCACTTTGCTCACGAGCGGTCCCAAACTACGACACAAATCACCATCGTTTTAACGACAATCTATAAACAGGCTTTATTTAACAAGCAGAAAGGTTTATGTCCATGACTATTGTCTAGTGACTGATTTTATTTATTTTTTGGTGTTTTTTTGGCTTTAAGTGTCTAAGTCAGTGCAGAATGAGAGAAGGTTTATAAAAAAAAAACAAAAAAAAAAAAAACAAGGGCCCAATAAGTAATTTATGACGAGATAAAAAAAAAGTCAAGTGCTACTGCTTTGGCCTATCACTGTGCATTATTAATTACAGGGCTGGCTGATATCTCTAGAATTAATTACGCAAGTGGACAAATCGCAGGCTGGGTTTGCAGTTGTTTTTTTTTCATTCTTTGTCCAACTTAAATACAACTAAAACATTTAAATTCGCTGTGCATGTTTATACATAATACGCATCTCAGTGATGCATGATGATGATGTAAGTATAGTTCTGAATCCCACCACCTGCTGCACTAGAACACATTACCCAAAGGAGCAATCTGGCTGACGTTATGAATATATTTATTAGGCATATTAATTGATGTGAACAGATCACAGACAATATCTTCATAACCAGGAGGATGCCGTCACGCCGCGGCTAAACATAACCAGAGAAAACAATGATGTTTGCCAGACTCCAAGCTAAGGCAGAGAACCAGACCTTATAGCCGACTCCCCAACAACTCATTACATTTCTGTCCATGCAGACATAATAAAAAAAATAAAATTATATATAGAATATATATCAGAGAGTTAAAAAGGCTGTGTACACCCTCTCCCTAGCAATTTATGTACAGGATATGAAAAGGTTTGAACAGCAAAGGTTTGGTGAAACAAAAGAGCATGACACTTATACGTGCCTGCTGAACATCCCACTTAGATTTAGCCCTCCTTTGATAGGGATAGGTAGTTATAACCTCCACTCTTCTGGGAAGGCTTTTCAGATTTTGTAGATTTTGTAGGGATTTGCCTATTCAGCCATAAGAGCATTAGTGAGGTTAAGCACTGATGTCAACTGAAGAGGCCTGGGATGCAGTCGGATTTCCATTTCAAACCAAACCATGTCTTCATGGAGCTCACTTTGTACAAAGTGGCAGTAATGCTGGGACTGGTTTGGGAATGCTCATTACAGATATCACATCCGTCGCAACAATTTTTAGCCAAACTACATAGGAATGGGGTGATCATGTGTCCATGTAGCGTACCGTTTCTTTCCTTTAGTCTATATCCGTTCTCTTGACTAGCTAACTAGGTGACCACACGTTATAACGTAAAAACTATTTGTTGACAACGCAGCACACTTGCTTACCCACCCGAATGCTCAACTAGTGAGAATATTGTGATGAACATACTAGATCACGATCACATGCCAGTCCATTTTCAGTAAGGCCTTCTATTGGTTACGGTGGTTACACCTCACACTCATTCTCACCCGAACAACAGGTCTAAATATAAAACGTCATTTATATTCAGTCTACACATACTGTAACTCTCATACTCCAAAACCGGGTCTCAATTTTTTAAACCCCAACATAAGCTATCTAGGCTACATGGCACTATGTTTAAGTTTACAGACCACTAATGGCTGCCCTAAATAGCACTAACAACCTAAAATCAGCTGCCCATCCGGAGCACACAAGTTTGATTTTCGGGTGGTGCTACAAGCCGTCAGCACCTGGGAGTCCAGGGAGTAGGTTTGCCGTGCACTTTTTATTACATACAGGACATTAATAGTTACAGTATCCAATCATGGGTGTCCGTGAGCTCAAGCAAGTGGAAGTGGAGGATAGGCCACCTCAGCGTGTGTATACAAAAAATTTTTTTTTCTTAAATCAAAATTAAGGTGCATATAGGTACATTATCATAGGTCTTTGTCGTAGTAAGTTTTTCTGCTCTTCACACCAACCTTGAAGTTTGTCACGAAAACACACATATTATGTAAGTAATTGGAGAAAAATTCCACAAACCTCGTTCCTTACAGCACAGTGAAATTATTTTTTTTCCACATATCCCAGTTAGGAAGCTGGGGTCAGAGTGCAGGGTCAGACAGGAGCGGACAGGGTTAAGGGCTCAATAGTGGCAGCTTGGTGGTCCTGGGGCTTGAACCCTCGACCAGTAACCCAGTCAGTAGCCCAGACCCTTAAGTGTTTGTACCACCACTCCCTACTGAAACTCATCTGAAGCTTCTGCCGTCACCCTGACATAAATCGAATTGGCATCATTCAAATTTAAAGTGTATTTAGTACAAATTTAACTTTTTTCTTTCCACGGAAACAGACATATGATTAAAAAAAAAAAAAAAAAAAAAAAAAACGACAACAATCGACCTCTCAGTTGAAACATTTCATATTGATCTACGGTTTAGAATTCTATTATAGTAATATTTAGAGGAAAGACTAAAGTAATTTAAGTATTTATTAATATTTTCTCACTCTTTTAATGGAAAGATGGAAAAAAATAAATAAATAAACCCTAGAGTGATCCACAGTCATTTTCTCAGGATTATGTTAACGAATGCAAATGAAAGTAAATTTACTCGGATGCTTAGACCTAACCCACTCTGCTCTGTCAATCAACACGTTTTATACAGCTGCAGTCCCACTGAGCTGCTCTTTCACAGTTGAAATATTCTTAAACTGTCCTCTTAAAAAAAAAAAAAAAAAAAAGGATATGCAAGTATTGAGGAGGACATGCCTGGTAATATAGTCACCGTTTTATTTATCTTTCTTTCTTGCAGCCCATGCTTCCTTCTAAAACCCCTTGCAATATATAAACTCTTACTTAAATACAACAATTCTGTTACAGATACACTGCAGGAATGTGTGTGTGCAAGCATTTTCTTTTGTATTGTTGCACTAAAAAAAACGAAAAAAATTCTAGAAGCACAATCCAGCCAGTACCATTTCACGGCCAGGTTCTGAACTTCTCCATTTTTGTCTTCCAGAAGTTTGAGGATCATCTTGACCACTTTACGCTCACTGTCATCGTCCAGCTTGATCGAGTCCTTCTGCAGCTCTGACATCAAGTCATTAGTGGCCATGAATCTGTAAAGAAACAAAACACAAAAACAACACATACTGATTATACTGTAAACTCATGTCCCATGTGAAAACACAAAATACAGACTGGACTGATGGACAAAATGTACAGGAATACATTACATCTCATTAATACTTGCGGATTTCACATGCAGTAAATGTATTTCAATCTTTTTCCAAGCCTTCTCCTTTCCTTTGTGTGGTGCAGGAGATATAAAAAAAAATTTCATTGATCCAGATTTAATTCACCATTATAATGGCGCTCTACATAAAGAACCCTGAGTCATGGAATATTTTGAAATCGTTAAACAAGGTTTTTAAACCAAACTGTCACCATCCTTGGATATTTATGCAATTCAGAGATCCTGTTTAATACGCGTTAGCAAAAGACTCCAGCTGTGCTGCTTCCAACATGCTCTCCCATGTTATTCAGTATTTTTTTTTTTTATAAATTTTGAACACAAGGCATATGCAGCACGGTCCACTTCCTCTCAAGTTGTGTTTCGATATTCATTATATATTTTTTTGTTTATGGCGCATGCTCAAAATTGAAACATGTGACTGTATCCTGTCCATTCATACTGTATCCCGCTGCTGCAAATTTAAAGTACATTCCCAACTACCACAGAGCGTAGTGGTGTCATCCTCGCTAGACTGAAAACTTTTACACATGCAATTACACAGGTTGTATTCACTCCATCAGTAGTTTCCACATTTTGTAGTTTTAAGGCTAAAAACTGAACAGAAATAAAAACTGGAATTTTGTTCTAGCCGTATGCATACACATAATGCTGCCATTTGGTGACTGTAAAATTGGGGGGGGGGGGGGCTCACAAACCAATGAGACTTGCAGCACAGGAGACACAACCATGTATGCAACATGACTTCAAATATTAGGTGCAATGCATGACATTAACTAACAGACTTCACTCCTAGTATCATTTGTTGGATTTAGAGCGCATTGAAATGAATATGAAACGGTTATTTCTGATTGGACGAGTGGCATTGTTCGAGTGATACAGAGCATAACAGCACTGGGACGGTTTAACTATATGCATCAGAGGTGTTCTAACAGTTATTAATTACACTAACTTTTCACTGGGTAAAATTAGGGTGGTACAGTGCCTGCCAAAACCCACATTCAAAGTACTTTCAGCAGAAAACACATCTGATAACACACCAGTTTGGAACAAAGGATTCTAACTTACATGCTACACAGATGGAAGTTTAGTGCAACAGCACTCCCTGCCTGTGATCCTGGTTAAGTATCAACTAGGACATAAACATACTTTTAATCTACTTTGGATGAGCCAAGTAAGCTGCAGTTGAGTGTACTCTTATTGGCTCTAAAATCCAACAATTCATAAAAGAAAAGAAAAATAAATTTATTAATTAAAAGCACCTTAATCTCAATGACAAATATTTTGCTCTACAAGGCAGGAACACATGTAGGACAGATGTTTTAATGTGAAAATACCGTCGACACTGCAAGCACTATTTAACCATCTGTAAACCATGCCCTTCAGTACAGCGAGGTACTGTGGATTTTTAAGTAGTGCACAGTGGCACCTATGCCTCGAGATCTACCGGCGGGGGGAGGGGGAGGCACAGAACTGTTGGAAACTGGGGTCACAGGAATTGTGTGTACTTAACTAGGCAAAAACTCTCCTGTGTTGCAATTATTTTTCCAGTATGAACATGTATAGCTCTAAAAGCAAAAGCCTATAATTGCACATGTGCGGCTCACATTCTCACTCTCCAGCAAAGGTTAAACTGACAGGAGACTGGGTTCACCACATCCTCACTTACACTACCAATACCGAATCTGTGATAGAGCCAAAAATACTACACGTCTGCATTTGGAAAAGGGTTAAAGAAATTATGGTAGAAAAAAGTTCTGAAATTGATTAGTTACATCATAATCCAGGATTATTTTCAAAGTCAGCTGTGGCTTTGATAGGAAGAATAAGTTAAAATATAGACCAAAGCATAAAATTATGATTTTTTATCTGTATGTTTGCAGAAAAGATCTACAGCAATTTGCTGTAGTTGTTAAGACTACCCCCGGGCTTTATTAGGCACGAAAAGGTTGTGTGTAATTACTTATTTGAAATTGTTTATCTTTAAGAATATGCAGAGTGACAGACAAACAGGCCCCAAGATGTACTCCTCCTAGTGCCTACCGTGATCCTGGACTGGATAAGCGTTATAGAGAATGACTGAAAGTGAGATAGATGGATAGGTAGATAAATAGCTATGATATGTAATATCCTATATCCATACTGTATTCTAATGTTGCAATACATTAGATATCCTGCAACGCACACGGCTTTATTCTTTGTAGAATCCTACACAAATGGCCAGGTCAGACAATTTTTAGACACTCCCTAACTGACTCCATTACTATAAAGTGCCAGTGATGAGCATTTGGGAGACTAGATTCAGATCACTAGATTATTTCAAAATACTGGTATTGTGTGTGTGCTTTTATCAAGCGTCATCTAGATCGTTCAGTAGAAATTAACAGAAGCCAGTCAGACTTGGTAGCTTTTGACTGAACTGCGTGCTGACTGCTAAACCCATCAGCATGTTTTTATTACGGAGTTTAATATGCCCCGACAGGGAGTGGCACGCTGTCAAGCGTGTACCCCACCTAGTGCCCCAAGTCCCCTGGCATAGACACCAAGCCTCCCGTGACCTTGTACAGGATAAGTGGAGTAGCGAATGAATGAGAGAGAGTTTAATATGCCAACCTCACCAACCAACCCGCTCTCTTATGTCCCACAACAGCTATCCAACCAAGGAGGCTGAAGTTTAACACATGCTGCATCACAGAACAGTGACATACATTTGTAGTAGATCTGCCCTCTCCCACATTCACGAGCTCACAGGTGATACAGATTGGCTAGTCTCACTGTGACTAACCCATTCCTCCAACATACAGATGATGTCTAAAAATGGCTGTGGGGTCATCAGATTTCAAACTATTTCAAATACTTTGGTGGTCAACCACTCACCAAACAATTATTTGAGCTTAGAAGCAACACAAAAACAGTTAGTTTTTCACAAAAGCTAAAACTAGCCGTGTGGAAAATTAAAACTACATCCCTCCATTTAATGTCCCTTCACACCAGCCACACCCAGAAAACATGACACAGCATCTAAATGGTAGTGGAAGAGCTCTCTGAACTGGCAAATGATGACATGACTGACAGGCAAGCGAAAATGCATTATAGTCCTGACCAGTTAGAGCCTGTAAAGTCAAGGTTCTCCCTCAGAGGAGATAGTTTATTGATAGCCGCTAGCTGGAGTAATGTCAGTCAGTCCATGACACTGAAGATTAGCAATGCTGGCATTATGAAGTCAGCAGAAGGACAACCAGATGCCACATCTGCACCGATAATGCTCAAGAGCTGACTTAAACACATTTGCCTCTCAGCTCTCTCTTTTTAGTGTTTGGTAAACTCCTCATAACCCACTTTGGGATAAAACCAGAGTGGATTAGCATTTAGGCACCCATCCTGTCTCTGTGTGAACATCAAAGCTGCTGAGTCTGAGCTTCATAACCGAAAAAATAGCATCCAAATGGAGGCCCATGGCTCCACCAGACAGACGAATACAGCCTGCGAACAGCTGCTTTGGCATGGTTTGACAGGAAGCGATTTCTAGAGAGCTCGAGACAGGATGAATAATGCATAGGGGTCCAATCAACCGCAGGCTAAATGAAGATCTGCAGAAGGAAACAAAATGGTGAACAGACAAACCTTCCAGTGGGGGCAATTTCATGCTAAAATAGGAAATCAGAGCACACCATGGATGAAGATTAGAGGCATTCTACACTGCTTTTGAGAACTGAAAAGGCTGATAATGTGCCAGTAATAGCAACATGGAAACATCATGAAGCTTTCACTGCTAGAGTCTCGTTACACCAATATATATAACGATCAGAAATCAGAGTCTTGTTGCGATATTATTAAAACTAGAAAAGTGCCTTTTGTATCATTTTGATATTGGAAAAATGTTAAGAGTTAAGGAATAGATATTCAGTGAACCACTGTGGGGGGGAAACAATATGCCATAATGAAGCAGCATGTTTCCTGGAATTACCTTTCTCCGCTTAATGGCATTACACATGCTGAAAAAGTGAACAGAAATAACTAAAAAAAAAGATTACTGAATGCCAGATCAATAGTTCTGTGGCAGCTCACATTTGGCTTAAAAGAATCAAAATAAAAAAAAAAAGAATTATAATAATCTAACAGTCAATACACTATATTATATTCTCAGAATGGAAAATGAACCACAAATGAAGGCTCTAATTAAAACAGAGAGCATCATAAAATAAAAAGCATAGAGAAACAACTGACACTTTGCTTTTGGTGGAAAAATGGGTTTAACCTGTAAACCTGAGGTACCTGATGTGCATCTGCAACTCCAGTCCTGTGGGGCCAGCATCCAGAACAGTTTGTGAGAATGTTTTGACATAAGGGCCCCGGAAGCGTAAGAAAACTTGACCTCAAATTTTGGTTTATTTTGATCAGTATGAACGCAATCATCTTCTGTCCTACACAGCAATGGCTGATAAAAGCAGGAAGGCATGAGATGGCTTTGCTTGAGACTTTTTTTCAGAAATATTAACATCATCAGAAGTAGCATTCCTCATTCTGGCCAGTGGGGGAGTGGGGAGATGGAGCAATCATTATTAATTCAACAACACCTACACACACCCACCGGACCTAGTAATTAACAGATTAGTTAAATCAGCTGTGCTTGGGCAGAATAGTGACGGACTGTGTTGAACGCTAGCCCTCCAGGACCGGCGCTGAAAATCCCTGATCTACGGTAATGTTCTTTTAATAGAGTCCTACTGAAAGTTATTGCAAATGCAGTCTCTGTTGTCCTGAGAGTTTCATATCTGACCACCTGCTCCATCCTGCACAAGAATACCGACCACCTGCTCTTGAGACTCTACCGTACTCATGGCATCAAAAGATTTCCTTTTATATCGTTTTTCTGATTTTCTGCACAACAAACACTTAGCCAGTAGATTTTAGTATTCAGATCCAGGCACTCAATCAGTTAGCTGGGGATTTGAACACGCACAATTCAAACACAATTCACTTGTAATATTCTACATTAATAAATTTTGATTTGTAATTGCAATGACTACTCATGAACGCAGACAAAAGCAACTGTGTGTAATTTAAATAATGTTCTCCCACAAGTAACACCACAGGATCTCAGAGGCTGCGGATGGAGGTTTAACCTAGACATCATAAATATTTAAGAGAAATGCACTTCCTGTAAGGAACTTCATCATATGCAATATCTACAAAAACAACATTGGCAATGCTGAGAATAAAAATGAAACAGCTATATATTTTTGGCTAAGCAGCGCAGAACACTCCCGTGCTAGTTAGATTTATTTTTTTTGGCTCAGCGCACCACCTTTGCTTACAACAACACTTGAGTTCAGCATATAATGAAAACATGATAAACACTGACAATTTAAGCACTCTTTTACACATCGCAATTTCAGCAGTCTTTTAAGATTAACTTATATGTGATACCAGGTCATGCAGAAAATAGTGTTGCACAAACAGAAACAAGCCCTCAGTATATAAGTGGTAATGTAACGCCTTGGGAAAACAAGTCTAAAAGGCTCAAGGAGTCATTTGTGGGGGAACAAATGACCCATGAGCCATACCTGGGCTTTAAAATAATTAAATAAATGAATAAATAAAAACCTGAGTCAAAGGTTTGAAATATTTTTCCTGTCCATTTACATGATTTGTTTATGCTCCACGCTTCTTATGTCCATATTTGTTGCTGTCCAATGAGGTTCCTATAATCCCAGGTTGTTCTTCTGTTTGTGGTTTTCAGACAAGTCTCCTAACTGCAATAGCACTCTGAGGTTCAGTTTAAAATGCATTCAAAGCCTGCTGATCTCTATTCACAGGCCCGAAGAACTCAGTTTGTCTGGAACTGCATTTTGGTGCTAAGAATATCATGCAATGTAAAGACAACTTACAAGAATTTATAGTGATGTCATTCTAAAATAATAATAGTTGTGGAACTTATAGTTTACCTCCTGTTACAAAACAATAAGTCCAAAATTATAGTTTACCTCCTGTTTCCAAGAACACTTGACCTCAAAGTCAGATTCATTTTGATCAGTGAGAACACAATCATTCCACTTTCGGGAACCGTACCCGAGTCCGTTTAAAAAGGAGTTCCTGGGCACAGTACAGGGTACTCGGGCACGGATTGAATAGATTATGGAATCCACGCGTACCTGAACATGGAAATAGGTCCATGTTTAAATGTGATGCCATTAGTGGTGTCTGTATCCTCCGAAATCTCTGTGTGCAGCACATGCCAATCACATCCTTCAACCTATTCTGCCACAGCTGATCAAGCAGGAAGGCACACAAGAGCATTAGTCTTGACATTTTTCCCCCCAGGGTAATGGGAAGCAAAAAAAATATGAATGCTGGAGTGGGAAGCACTCGTTCTTGGGAACAGCACAACTCAATCGTGCCTAATGTAAAAACGCCCTTCTTCAGTTACAATAACCTCAACTATAGTGGGATGGCTTTCTACTAATTTCCAAAGTGCAGAGTTTGGGGATTCAGTTACAAGAGCATTAGTGAGGTCAGGAGGTGATATTGGACAAAGAGTTTGGGGTGAAGTCAGCGTCCAGGGCTTTGCATGGGACACGCATGATCTTCTAGTCGACCTTAGTTAATCATGTCTTCATGGAACTCACTATGTACACATGAGCATTTGAGCATGAGCTGGACCAGGTTTCCTTAGTTACAGTGAAGGGAAACTGTAATACTACAGCATACATACTGGTGGTATGTTTCTCGCCTGCCATGTGGTAGGCACGGGTTCAATTCCCAACTGTCAAACCACAGCCACTGGAAGCAGTGCCGGTCGCAAGTCAGGATAAAATGGGAGTGTTGCATCAGCGTAAAACCTGTGCCAAGTTCGGATGGTCCGCTGTGGCAACCTCTGAATGGGAGCAGCCGAAAGACTAACATATACATTCCAAACTTTGTCGCAACAATTTGGGGAAAAAGAACATAATCAGTGCAATAGTCAGGCTTCCAAACACATTTGGTAAAAAAAAAAAAAAAAAATGCCAATTATCGTGATAACATGTGACAGCGGTCTAAAAATATCACGGTACCACACACAATGACATTCATGTTAGTAAGAAAGTTGTGCAGGTTTAACTTGGACACACTTACACTAGTGTTGCAATCTCTAATTTTGTATATTCCTTATTAACAATATTAGATCGCACTGGATAAAAAAAATTGAATGTGAACAAATTGAAAGGAGTGAGTGACAAGTAAGCAAATGAAGATGTAAGGACGCATAAGGCCATTACTGTTTTTGAGATCTACTGTTTATTAGGAGGGTAGTCATAATGTTAAGGCTGATTAGTGTACATTCTAGACTTTATCGCAACAGTTTGGGAAAGAAGCACTTATGGGTATAATAGTCAGTTTTCCAAACACATGTAAACGAGACAGCCGATAAAAATCGTGATATCACGTGACAACTGTCTCACAATATCACGGTAACACGCAACAACCGTTTTAAACCGTGACATCCCTATTAGGGAGAAAGTTGTCCAGGATTCATTTAAACACTTACACTTAAGTATTGCTAAAACGTTGCTAAAACACTCAATTACACCTAATTATATATAGTCATTGGTAGCAATATTTAGCATTAAATAACGTAAATAAACTGGAAGGCGCGACTGACATAACAGTCGCTAGCTAAGCTAACAGTGACAAGCTAAGCTAAAGGGCTAGCACTGTTAAAGAGTGTCAAGAACAATAATATTAAACACAACTCGCTGTATTGTAAATGTGCAGCCATGTTTATAGTTTATAAATGAAACCCCGCGCCCGAGCAGCTGACTCGGTTTGAGTGCTAAATGACACTGAAGCTAACATGCTATAGCTAACGCTAGTTAACAAAACAGCGAGTGATCCGCGCGGCCTAGCCCAAGTGTGCAGCGCGCGCTAATGCTAATCTAACACACCGAGTCAATCAACCTCCTCGCCACTGCACCGCTCCTCCGTTAACTGCATACCGCACCTGAAATCCTTGTCGCTTGAAGTCATCTTCTCCAGCAGATTAGAGATGTGATACGAAGCACTCGCCATGTTTGCAGTGCGTGTGTGTGTGTGTAAGAGAGAGAGAGACACCGCTTCGCTAGCAACCACTTGTAAGTGCTCAGGTTCTTCCTCCCTTTCCTCTCTCGCGTACGCGGCTGCAGAGTAAAGCCGAGTTCTCCACGAGGTCCTCGCTTGTCTTGGTCGCCAGGCGGTGATCAGCGAGTCGAGGAGACTTTCATCGCGTTCTCAGTTTCAGGGTTTGAATGGAGGTCCGACTCGGCCGTGCAGGAGAGGGAGGAGCCGCGGATCCACGCCAGTGCCGTTACATGGGTCAAAGTTGAGCAGAAAATTCTAGAGGCGGGACTTCGGTTTGATTGACAGGCGAATGGTCGTATAGATGGTGCGGAAACTGTTCCCGGAAATGGAAAATCAGTTGTTTCGTTTAAATTAGAAAAAAATGGACAAGATCAAAGTAGTAAAACAATATATAAGGGATAGTAGAAATACTATTTGTATAAGCACAGAAATAAAAACAGTCTAATATTATATATGAAAGTCAGCCTAGCTTTCCTGTCAGCCCCTCATTTTTAGGGGGTGGTGAGGGTCCCTTTCCTAGTTTTCCCCCCTATGTATATATACTGTATATGTGGGTAGATAGATAAAGAGAGAGAGAACTGGAACCAAACATGTTTTTATTTTGGAAAAAAATCTAAAAACTTTATATTTGTTGAACAGTGAGCTGTTCACCTCCCAGTTATAACATTTTTGTGCAAATAACCTTTTCAGTGCATTACAGGATTTTTGTCAACACTGTCAGACATAAAAGATGTATTTAAATTATATTTATTTTCTATCTATATATGTTTGTCTTCTTTTAGAACAGTTTTATAACTGTTCAGGGTCTATAAATCCTCTCTTCTCTTTCTTTGGTACTCCCTTTTCCATCTGTTATGCTCTTCTAGTGACAACTGCTGTCTTGCCATATTTGCCTGGAATTAATTAGATTATTCATATATATATACTTATTTTGCCTAAAAAGTCTCGAATAAACCACTATCTAACTTTAATTGTTTTTAAATTATATCCTAGACATGATAAATGACTGAACCCCTTCTTCCCTGACACACCCTTCACTTTGGAATAGGGTCTGTCTGGACCACCTGACCTTTTACCTTTTTCTCCAAAGTCCTTATTCATTAATATGGACACAAATAAGCTTCAGTAGTATATATAAACATGACAATGACTCCGTTTTGTAGATGTCCTTATTTTGCATTTTAATTTTATAATTTCCTGAAACAGTGAAGAAACTTTTTTGCTGGCTCATTCCTTACTTTTTCAATTTGTGTCCAATCATTTAGAAAGTGATGCAATTTTCTTAGATATTTTATATATATTACTACAATGGATTTGCAAAAGCAAAAATATTGCATGAACCATTTAGGAATTTTAGCCATATATATTAATGTCCCTTTATTTTCAAAGGCTCAAAAGTAAGTAGACAACTGATTGATAAGACATTTGTTGGACAGTTCTGGCCTGTTTCTTATTTATTTGAACACAGATTAAGCAAATAAATAGTCTAATATTGATTCCAAATGTTGAATTTTTATTTGGTAGCTATACACAAGAACTCTCAAAATGCAGTTCAAAGATGTACCAGTGCAAGTGAAGGTCATCATAAGGCTTAAAAATGCAGATCTATCATAAAAATTTTAGGAGTAGCTGAATAAAAAATAATTGGTACGTTCTTAAAAAAGAAGAAATGGACTGGCAATACCACAGAAGACAAATAAAGTGGATGATCACAGAATTATTTTCTTGGCGAGGAAAAACCCTTTTGTAACAACTAGCCAAGTCAAGAAATAAGGAGGAGGTAGGCTGCTGACAGAGGCAAGATGAATTCTGAATTGTATTGAGGTTTACTTTCTGCTCAGATTCAGTCAAATGTTGAAAAACCGATAGGACTGTGCTTCACAGTTGAATAATGACCCAAAATTTAGCAGAAAAGCAAACTCAGAGCTTCTCCTGGCTAAGAAATGGAAAGCACAGAGTCAGTCACCTGACCTCAACCCAGCTGAGCATGCTTTTCAACCACTGCAGTCAAAACTGGGAGAAAAAAAGGCAGAAAGGCTCAAAAAGAAGCAGCAACTGAAGGTGGTTGCAGTAAATGCCTGGCAAAGCAGCTCAAGGGAGGGAATTTAGAATTCAGTCTCATTACAGGTTCCAGACTTCAGCCATTCATTGATTGCAAGGCTTTTGCATTCAATTATTAATTAAATATTAATAATATATTTAATTTTATATATAATTATATATAATTTATTATATATATTTATTATTGTTAGTTTGTATATTCACTTTTCACTCTGTGAAAATGGAGCTACTGTTCTCATTGTGGTGGGGTACAGAGGCAAGGTTATGTAAAGAAATTGTGTCACTGTCCAAATACTTATGGAACTAACTTTAAATAGTGATGTAAACTATTTAACTGCAGATCATGATAATCAAACATGAATAGCACACTATAATCATATCATTAGTCATAAATAACAGCTTGATCAGGTGCAAAAGTAAATAATTTGTTTAAAAACTTGATAGTACACTGTTATTATAACAGCATATACCATAAACATTACATTTGTAGAGAACGCCTGTATATTCCAGAAGACAATATGTGTTTAAATTAGGTGTTGGTGCAGAGTGAGGAGTGAGGGCTTGAAAGGAAATTGTTCATGTCAGTTCTGTGGCAGTAGGGTGTTTCCTTAAGGAAGAAGTTGTTGCAGATGTTTCACAATATACCAGGTCTGAGGAAGGGGTAATTCACAATGTTGGTGGCTTTGAGGACTCAGCTTTTATGTTAAGTGTTCTTATAGTATGTTCTCGAAAATATGCACACCAAGCAATTGTTGAGACAATCTCTCAAATCATGCTGTTGATGTGATTCCTGCAGAGCCCCCTAAGAGATCTCCCTGAAGAGGCTTCATGCTGATGATGCTCATCAATGTTGTGTATTTGATCTGATAAATCCCCAAACTGTCCAAGAATCTGGCACCCAACATAAGCAGTGATGATGCAATGCATAGCTTTGTTCTGGTCAGGGATAGATGAAGATGCTATCCCGATCGATTCTGCGAGTCTGTCACAGATCCCCATGCATACACACATTTATGCACTCGCTCCCACCTAGTGTAGAAATATAGTGTAGCTAATCCTCATATCTGCATGTTTATGAGAGGTAGAAGGAACCCACCAGAGAACCAGTGGAAACCCCACACACACAAAGGGAGAGCATACAATACTCCACAGACTGTAACCTGAGCGGGACCATTGTGCAGCCCTTTTTGTATTTGTGCATGCAAATTTGAAGCAGCATCACATTAGGCAGAATTAAAGTTTATTTTATAGTCTCCAGATTATGATTTTAATGCCTGTGAATATACGTCCCAGTCAGTTCTGTTGTGTTAACGCACTGGTCTATGACTTGGAGGAAGACATTAAACATTATTGAAATTACAGTGAATAATTACAATGTCACCAGTGCATGACACACTCGTACAGAAAGAAACTACATTTATGCTAACAATCTAACAAACCTCTTTATCACTCATTCTCTCTCTCTCTCTCTCTCTCTCTCTTTTACGCACACACATACACACAAATGCAATGAATGTTCTGTGATAAGGACATTTCTGAATGATCCTGACTATACAAATAAAAACATGATCATGCTGGCATTTGGTATTTTGAGTATTCAAGGCAAGGGCTGCCAAGTTTATTTTCAAAAGCATTTTGATTACATTGGCAATAATCTAGGGCCAATTTGTTTCCAATTTGCCATAAAAATCCTTTATGATTTCAAAGAATCCCCAGAACAGCTGTGTACCAAATGCCTCTTTGATGGACAGCAGGTGGCAAAGGCATAAAAGAATATTGAGAGATAAGTTTAGTTTTGTGGTGAAGAACAATGCATGTTTGTGGCAGACATGTACGTACTAGTTAACATTACAGGATTACCTAATACTAACCTACTAGATTAAAGTTTAACATACAATATACGTTGATCAAATCACGTTCAATATATGTTTATCACATTCAGATGATGATTATATATGATCATAGGTTTTGAATAATACACCACCTGGCCAAAAAAGTTGAACTTAATTAATTAATTAATTAATTAATTTGAAATTAATGAAATTATTCCTATATATTTATTTTGCCTCAAATGTCTCTAATAAACACTATCTAACTTTGTTTTTAAATCATATTTTACACATGATAAATGACTAAACAGTTTTAACTGAAGCAAAATAAAACTTATTTGCAAAAATGAATTGCAGTGAAACAAATGCAGTTTGCACAATGATAAAGTGTAGGTTACCTATAAACATCAGTAGTAAACATTAGTAGATTGTACACTACATTTAGGTGATACTGTATGTTTTATGTATGATCATAGGTCTCGAATAATACACTGCCTGGCCAAAACAAAGTTGCACACTCTAAGATTTAATCCAGTCACCTCTAGCTTTAGCACACAATGAGGTGGCCAGTTCATGTGTGAAAATGATTACCTTCACTCTCCTTCAAAATTTGTGTCATGGAATATGCAAGAAGGAAAACCTCCATAGATGTGATAACCTGCCCGGCAAAGTACATTCAGGTCATCAGCTGACTTCATTCTAATGCCAACCCCCCAGATCATAACATTGCCTCCAGATGTCTGTGCAGTAGGCACTCACCATGATGCCAACACGCCCATCACTCTGGAAGAGGGTCAATCTGAACTCATTAGACCACATGACCTTTTTCCTGTTTCTCCAAAGTCTAATCTTTATGCTCCCTATCAAATTCAAGCCTTTATTTCTAATTAGTCTCACCATTAAGTGGTTTTCTTATGGCCACACAGCTGTTTAGTCCCAATCCCAAGAGTTATTTCACATTGTGTGTGTGGAAATGCTCTTATTTTCACTAATAAACATAGCTATATGTTTTACTATTGATTTTTTACCATGCAACTTCACCAAGTACCTAAGTGATCTCCATTCAAGATTTTTTTCCCTATCACATTTCTTCCAAAAAGTTGACAAGTCAACACTATCCTTCCAGTTTTTGATAATGTGATTCTGAACCTTTTTTTGGTATGGCACGGCAGGTTCATACTCAAGATTCAGGTTTTGTTTGTGTGCACGTGTACAGTTAGGTTGAAGAAATGTGCATTCTGCCATTTTGGTACGAAGATAAATCTCCAGGATCTTTTTAGATAGCCATCCACAAAGTGTCCAGATTCCATTGGCTGGCATCATCATGTGTGATGTATTAATGCAAATAATTCAAATAGTGTTCACATTCGCATTGCTTCCTTATGTAGGCATTGGGGTACTTACTGAGACATTTAAAAAAAAACATATACAGTATACATGAACTCATTTCTTCTGAGGTGCACAAAAATATTGTTTTATAGGATCTAAATGAGGTAAAGTATTATCTTTGGGAAAATGTGAGTAAATTAGGCTGTGTTTAGACTAACGAGAAGGTAGAGGTTAGGCAAAATTAGAAGACCTTAATGCCATGTTAGTTCGATTCAAATTGAGGCTAAAAGATCTCTTAATTACACAGACAGTCGGTGACCCTGCAGTGGTGAATGACAATGAAGACGAATGCGCACAAATGGGGTTTAATGATGCACTTTCTGTTTACAAAAGTCCCCTGAGGCATTAATCAATTATCCCATGCTAACAGTCCCCTTCTCTCTCTCTCTCTCTCTCTCTCTGTACAGTTTCAAAATGATATCCCCTTCTCATTTGGATGAACCTATTCATATGTAGCTTGCATATTATAAATGCCCTACCCCATCCACTGCGAGTTATTACAGAAGGAACAAAACCCTTAATACAAATAGACCTTAAGTAAGTCAACGCAGAACGCAATAAGGCATAATTCCCAGTCCCTTAATGCACATTCATATGCATGCAGGCATTTCAATTCGTCCTCATTCATCTTCACTACCTCCAGTGAGTCTGCTGATTCACATATGGAGGAGAAAGACAACTCGTTTCATTACCTGTTATTTCTAGCTAACCGACAGCTTATCAAGGAAAACCTGATGTTAAATACATTCATGTGCATATGTAGTTTGCACTGTCATCTATACTCGAATGCTTTTTAATGATGGTAGCAACCTTCATTATTAACCATTAACATCATTGCTATTCATACCGCAGCACTGTTGAATTCTCAAATCTCATTGGTCAGAAGGTTTAATGATGGCAGCTGTGACAGCTATGATTTAAATCACACATTTACATGTGCTTGTTGTATTATTGTTTTTATAGTAACAGATCATTTACAGGGACTTCTATGATATCAGATGCATATAAATTTTAATAATCTAAAAAGCAGTGTTATGCAACAAAGATTTTCTGGTTTTTTTTTTTTAACCATTTATGGGAGGAGTCCCCAACATCAGTGCTTTGTAACAGGTGGTACGATTTCCACAATGGGAAAAATGTATTAAATTCATTGGTGTTAGCACTTTTGGGTATCACAATAACATGACAAGCTGTACTTTTAATGTTGTTGCTGTTTTTCTTCTTCTTGTTTATGAACATCAGTAGAGAGATAAATTAAGAGGGTGATAATGCAATGACTGTTCATAATGTAAGTGATAACAAAACCTGACTTCATAACTATAAACAATTAGAAGCAAAGAAGTAAACATAACTATAAACAATTAGAAATAAAATGTTTGGTTGTGTAATAAAATAAAATATAGTTTATAAAAGAAATGAAAAAATTTACCTATAATAAACATTTTACTATAATTTACATTTTCCATACAAACTTAAATAATTCTTTTGATTGTGTAAAGCTGCTTTATGACAATGACAATTGTTAAAAGAGCTATACAAATAAAATTGAATTTAATTTAATTTTAATTGTTGACAAATTGCTGGGATGGAGACGAGGGGCAAACTTTAGCACATGCTGTTATTGAACAATGATTAAAACACACCATATATTTAATATTTTTATTTACTTTTAATATTTTTATTATTTATATTGACATATTTATTAAAACACAGTTCAAGGAGCACATTAACATAACCCGCAGAAGTTCTTTTATATGGATCTGTGATTTGTCTCAGGTGGGTTAGAATTCCTGATTTTAGGTGCTGGGAGTTGTAGTTTTTGGTCATTGTAGTTCTGGGTCTGACACATACTAACATACTAAATAATGTATGTCTGACTATTTCTGTAGAATCTCCAAATTGCTTTTCTCCTTAGGAAAACACCTTATGTGTATCAAATCTTCAACTAATTTTGCTTATTTTTCTACATCTCTACAATATATCTCTGTATCATGATCCATTTCTGGTTTGATTGTTCACTCACCTTCTTTTTCTGAGTTCCAGTGCACCCTTGTCCATTGGTTTGGTCCATTTGCCCCCACTTTTATTCAGCTGCACCTGTCTTAAATGAACCTGCCCCTCTGCTCTACTCATTCCACAGCCACAGTTCACCCTTTGCCAGATTGTCTCTTTCGTGTCATGTTTGAGCTCTTCAGCCTTTATTATAATCCTGAATCGACTTCTAAATCTGACTTTGCCTGTTTTGAACCTGCTCTCAGCATGCTCCTAGATGTTAGCTTCAGTACTGGATCACTGTGAACCGCCCCTGCTTTCTGCTGTCCAGAGCATCATCAGATTTTTCCCGCAGCATCTGCCTGAAAGAAAACATGGTCTAATCGTCTTGCACAATACTTGCTTGCACTATTTTTTATTGATCCTTTAACACTGGATATTTGAAAAACTAAAACTGATGACATTTAAAGTTTTCTCATCAAACAAGAAAATACTCCAGGATTAATTATAAAAAAAGGCATAATTTTTTTTTTTTCTGTAATAAGTTTATATCCATTTATGTCAATTTTGCTTGTTGGATGTGCGAAAGAAAAAATATAAAAACTTTTTAATAACAAAAAAGGGGAAAATCTTCATAGTTTCTGCATTTCTTAGAGATTAAATGTGCACAGTATTTGACTTGTTTTATCGACAGCAACAAATAAAGTGAAAAAATATATAATAATAATATGAAACTGTGTTTTTAATGTTATTTATGTTTACTCATGATTAAGTTTCTGTGTTTTTGTTTAGTACTTATTAGTTACTACATTATGTGTCTGTGGAAAGCTACACTGAGAAAAGTGCACCTGTATGTACTGTAGTTCTCACTGTTCTTTATTAGCTGGCTACGGCAGAGAACATCTAATCTCTTCCTAAACCTCTTTCCCTCGTCTGTCACAATGTCGTTTTCCCTCTACTCTCTCTACTCTACTCTCTCCCTTCCTTCTCTTCTCACACTTGATTAACTTTGAAAAAGAACCCAAATCTCTTAACAGGGGATTCTGAGAAGTGGGTGTCTATGCATTAATCTGGATATGTACTGTATATGTGTGTGTGTGTGTGTGTGTTACTCTTGTCACAGATGTTATTTCTGAATAATGGATGCTTTAAATTTAGTTCTGAATGGAATCTTCTCCACCTCTTTAAGATGATGTAAGACAACATTTCTTAATCCTTGTCCTATAGTACCAGGACCTGCATGTTTTATTGTTTCCTCTCCTGTAACGTGTAATAAAGTCTGTCATGCCTGGGTACACTAACTCTTGAGGTATTTGCCAACACTCCAGTGCAGACATTTCATCATCACCGGTCATTAACAGTCTAATTTGCATAACTGTTCATTTTCATTCATTGCATACTAGATAAATAGACTCTCACTGCAAGGTTTTACCTGTTGTGTAGTTATGAGCACTTTTGTCAGTATTGCTTGTTTGGTTTTTGTCTTTGCGTTGCTTATTCCCCACATTTCTCTCTTTTTGTGTTGTAAACCATGTAGAAGTATACTCTACTAGAAGTACATTCGGCGCTGGCAGCTGGCAGGTTTCTTTCGCATTTATATTCGTAATTGGACTGCCCTCTTGAATTAAGTCCACATGGTTTCATTAGAAATGCACCATTTCACCTAGAGGAGTGTCTGAGACCAGCAACATAGACGGCGGATGAAACAGTTTGTTTTTCCCAACTGCATCGTTCTGCACAAACAGTCAGAATGCGTCTTCGGGAAGGACATTTGCATGCTCGACACCCTTATCAGGACTTCAATCTTAATGCAGTTCAGAATCATCATGCAGCATAAGTTCAACTGCTTCTTTGCTGGAGACAAAGAAGCAGTTGAACTTATGCTGCATTTTCATAAACCAATCCTGATCTTGATCCCAAAAACAAATGTCTTTTTTTAATCGGCAATTTGAATACACAGATACCAAGACTGTCTTTTTTTAATCGGCAATTTGAATGCACAGATACCAAGACCTACTGTCATACCATTTGTCCATCAGAATCTCCATGATATGCTGCTTGAGGTATGTATGCCTTCTAGTTTAGAACTAGCAGCTCTAAACTGTAGTTTTGGCGCTCTTGTGTCCCTTGCAGTATAATACTTTGTCATCTTCCTGACAAATTACTAAGACTTTTTAAATTGTAAAAAGTACCTCCAGACTTTTAAAATATATTTATCATAGCCCTGATTGTACTTATTTTTATTATTAAGTACACATGAATATTGATTTTTGAATATTGATAACAGTTTTTGCAGGTCAATAACAATCTTGTTCTTTTGTGTCATCTGTTGTTTGTAACAACAGAGTTTCTGACAATTGAGCATGAAATGTAAAGAAAATTATTTGTTGAATAATGACAATTTGTTGCATTTAATTTTAAATTATATTATATATTACTGTGTCAATTATTTTCCTATCTATTTTGTTCTTCTGAAATGTTTCTTTTTTTATCGGGATATATCTGAAAAAATATCTCAGTACCTATTAAATTGAAACAAAAAATACCAAAAGTAAAAAGCAAATATAACTTCCAAAGAAAAGACATTTCAACCTTAAACTGAATCAATTGCATGCCAAAGAGTTTTGTTTGTTTGAGTTTATTATAAATGAATATTATTATTATTATTATTAATATTATGATTATAGTATGATATTATGGATATTAGGTATTACAAAAGGATTGTTTTTAATATGTTTTTGTGTGTTGGGCTTAAAGCTTTTAAAAGTGTTTCAGTTTTCTTTGTCCTTTTTGCTGGTTTGTGGTTGGTGTGTGATACAGTAGTCATCTTCAGTGCTGTTAGGACACCCTTTATAAAGTTTGATAAAAGTGTTTAATCCAGTGAAGAGCTACAGTATGTCTGGTTCAAACATCTAAAATGTAAGTGACCAAGAAAGAGGAAGACTAACTTTTAGAAGATACTTTAGAAGACAACGTTGTACAGTGTTTATGTTCTCTTGCTCTCTCGAAAGCTTACAGTTACTAAGAATAGGACGTCCCTCCAAAATTGATGGAAGGACAAACAATGAACTTATCAAGAATGCTGCCAAGAGACCTATGCCAGTGTTAAAGAAGCCACAGAAATATATGGCAAAGGTAATAATTACTCACTGTCTGGTACAAGTACTGTCTTGTATTTTTCCCATGGCAAGATGGAAGCCATTTCTAAAAAAAAAACAAAAAACAAACAAACAAAAAAAAAAAACGCTAAGCCTTCCAAAAGTTTTCCTTATATAAGTTTAACTTATATGTTGAAACTTGTCATGGTCTAACAAAACCAGGGTTACACCTTTTGGACATAGGACATAATTGTAATTCAAAAGTTGTATTGAAAAAAAATAAGAGAGAGAGAGAGAGAGAGGAAAAACTTATCACCCAAATATCACCATTCCCATGGTGAAGCATGGTGGCGGCAACATCATGCTATGTGGCTGCTTCTAATAGTGATAGAAAAAAAATAATTGATCCTCCAAATGCTTATTCAATTTGGCACAAAACATACAGACCTCTGGTAGACAGCTGCAGATGAAGGAGAATTCCACAATCCTGCATGATACCACCATCCAGAAGCACAAATCCAAACCAAAAAAAGAAAAGGAAAATATTATCAAAGTCTGGAATGACCCAGTCAACGCCAGATCTAAACCTATAAAACATCTAAGGAAAGACTTGTAGAAGGTGAAAGCAGTCTCCTTGCAAATTTGATATATACTGGGATAATTTCATTATTTTTCATTTACTATCTTTGATTGCATTTCGATTGAATCAGGGAAGGTAGATCATAAAAAATTAGAGTTTGCTTTAAATACTTTCAACTTCCAGAGCTTTATAATTCATCAGTGATTGTATAATCAGTGTGAAATTTTACTGAAAGCCATTATAGTGAGGAAGAAGCGGGGTAATATAGTAAAACTTTTTGGGTCTTGCAAGGACATTCAGCAGTCTAACTTATTCTGTATATATCAGAAACATGAGCATGTAATGGCATTATACTTTTTTTTAGAATTACAATATTGAGATGAAAAAGGCTTCAAGTAATATTATTAAACCAAGCTTAATATAACTGAAAAGCCATCCAGAGTTCACAAAAAAAAGCTCACTTGTACCTGTCTGTCGCCATCGCAGAATAACTTGACAGAGCATTCAAGTAGCACCAATGTAAAACTTTTAAATGATATATTTCATATTGATATGTAGAATGTCTTTCAGAATGCCTGCTAGTGTGCCTCCTCTGCTGGAAATATATTGAATAAACCATCATGTTAAAAAAAAAAGAATCCATTAAATAATACGCAATAAAGGTCTTCTTGAAAGGACAATCATGTCACATCTCACAGAGCACCAGATGGATTGAGCCAAACACAGTTCATCAGCAGCCCAAGCGTCAGATGGATTATTACTCCCTTTGTGTAACCCATGCCTCCTCCAACAGAACTCTATGCCCTTCCTAGCAGCTCTGACCTTTCTGTTATTGATTCATCTCACTGTCTGACTACCTCTCTCTCTGGTTATCTCTCAGTCTTTGTGTTCTCTGAAGGTACTTATGTGTAATGTAACCGCAGATAAGTATTTCTGAAGAGTACATCCCACCAGCACACAAAGGACATGAGGTGAATTGAGACATGGATGTTTTTTTTTTAAGCAATAGATACATCAGTGAGTGACCCGCCCTGGGGTTGGGGCACCCTATGCGAGTTGTTGCATTGGCACCACGACTCCACAAGCAAAGATGGCTAGGACATTGCCAGAACTTGAAAAGTTGAAAATATAAATATGTACAGTATATTTATATTTATACAACATTTCCCCCACCTGTTTTTAAGAATCACATCAAATCAATAATAACCGTGCAAAATCCTATATGTAAATGTGAAGCATTTTATAGTTTATTTAATATTTATTACATTTTATCTTCAATTATATTTGACACTACATGAGTCAAATACCCTCCTACTCATTCCTGATTAATTGTGCAGTAATTGTATAAAGACACAAGGACAAAGACTATGCGAAGACAGATACGTAGATAATTTTACAGGGCTCGCAGCAGACAGAAACGCTTCAAAATTTATTAAATGTCTCTGAATGACATGAAATGCTAAAATATCTTAATGATACACATAGACCTTTAAAGCATGGCCAGTTAGTTGACTGAATAATGTGTGCACGCAATCACGTCATCAAACAAGTTTTAATGTATGGTATCTGTATATCATTAAAATAGTTAGCTATATTAGCAGATACAGTACAATCACATTGCCAATAAGTTGTAAGAGCTGTTGGGCAATGTGCATGATTTGTTGGAAGACGTATCCTGTGGTCGTGCAGTTACACAATCATTGACAGTTGATTGGTGATGCATTCATCAAAAGACTACTACTTTTTTCATTATTATAACTATTGCATAAAGAAATGAATACTTTTTGCATGCAAATGTGCTTAGTTAAATTGTCTAATTCATATTATATACTTAGTAAAAAAACAGATTACTGTTTTTGCACTGCTATAAAAATATTTTGTGCCATTTTGTCATTATCTTTCCTGTACAGTCATTTCCTTTGATTAGGGATAGCAATTAACATGTAAAATATCACAAATGCAGTTCACCTACAGTACTGCAGAAATATCTCAGTGATAGCAACATCAGGAAAAGCTCAAGTCAAAGTCTTAAAGTCTTAAAGTGCTATGTGCCAACGCCGGAACCTGTGGGTGCGAGAAGCGGCTGTGGATTAGAGCTGACTCTGCAATGCACAACGTCAGACATGCCAGGATAATGCAGCACAAACTCCTGTCATGCCTTCTGATTTCACTTCTGCCAGCAGTTATTTTGATTCATGGAACACTGGGGTGTTTGACAAAACTTAGGGAGAGGACTAAATGAAGACAAAGTTACAACAGGCTGTTTTTGAGAATATGTTCGTGGAGCAGGTTAAATGAGAAACCATCAACTATAAAATGTGTAATTACTTGTAATTGTAAGATGATGTTGTTCTCCAAAACATTTTCAAGATAAATTATAAGCAAGAGCAGTGGTCAAAATTGTGTGATATTTTGTTATATAATAACTTCAGAATGAAAAATGTTAGATATGATTTATTGATCACATTTGCATGAAGCAAAAATGACCTTTCTACTGTACCTTATGACCTATACTATGACCTTAGTATAAGCACCTGAAAAACAATGTAAGTTTGGAAAGTAATCCTTTCCAAAGGTAGAATGACCTTAGATAGGTAAAGGCTGTCAATCCTCTCCAAAAATAGACTGTATTAAGATGTTTTTCCTCCAATTTTATTTTTTATTTTTTTGGGTTTTTTCCAATTTTCTCCCCAATATTAGTCGTAGCCAATTCCTCCCCGTCACTAGGGGGCTCCCACATT
>JAOVVB010000015.1:10135389-10147797 GCA_028570985.1 Heterobranchus longifilis
AGCTCCAGCATGATCCAGATATGCATGTCTGTTATTATACTATACGCAGTCAGTTTAACTCTGTGTACTCGTCTGTAGGTGAAATAGAGAAGAGGAAATCCTGGATCCATACACACTGAAGAGGACATCTGTGTCATTGGTAGACCTTTAGGATTTCGATGATTCTGGAGCAAAAAACTTTTAATTTTGAAAATATAGTCCATAAACTTATTCTTCTTAAACTTATTCTTCTTAGTCTTAGCTAAATTCATTTTCTATTCTATTTCTTTTTTTATTCATGTTAATTTCCTATTAATAATCTTTTATTTTTAAGGTCACGGACGATTGTTTAAGCATTTCACTGCATATCGTACTGTGTATGACTGTGTATGTGACAAATAAAATTTGAATTTAATTTGAAAACCGTTATCTAACAACCACGGTGGAGGTTTTATCTGCTCACACACCGTGATGTCAGGAACCAACATGAGCGTTTAATAAGGAACTCCTGTCATGTTCAGTAATGTTCTGATTAGTTATCAGGATTCCACATTAGCTGTGATGTCTTTGCTTTGTGTTAATGTTTTGGGATTTCATTTGTGTTTTTGCCTCTTTTTGGTGCAGTTGTTTCATATTTTAGTTTTTGAGTTCATGTTTTTGCTTTCGCCATTGTTAGTTGTGGTTTTGTGTTTGGTGGGGTTCTGTGTTTTTGGTTGTGTTTTAATCTTTTTGCTTTTGTGTTTGACCTTTGTTTTGCATTCAAGTTTGTATTTTTCTGATTTTGTGTCCTTGCTCATGGTTATATTTTTGAATTTTTGTTTTTTTTTGTTTTTAGGTTTGTTTTTGCTTTTGTGGTTTGTGATTTTGCAGTTTGCATTTGTTTTCTCTTTTGTTTGTATTTAGTTTTGGGTTTTTGTGGTTTGCATTTGTGTTGCTTTTTTTTTTTTGGTTTAGTGTTTTTTGCAGTTTGCTTTTTTATTGTTTTTTTTGGTGTTGTGTTTTTGGGTAAAGTGGGTGAGTGGGTAAAAACTAAATGCGCCGGACAAGAGGGTAATTCCTGATCAGGGCGAGAACTTGTGACCTGCAGCATTTTAAAGTATTTCCATGGGTGGAGTTAGACACGATCTGAGCAGCTGGACGGAGCTTGGCGGAATCAGGCCACAATTCCACACGGTGGAGTCTGTTTCTGGCTGAATAATGTATTTACTGAGTTGTTTTGTGTGGTACAGTGTTGTGAGTTAGGGATTCATGGCTATACAGTAGGGAGCAGTTGGATCAGATCCAGCTACACTTACTGGAGTTTGGGTTCTACAGTGAGGATCATGAGTGGATGAGAGACCTGCTACATCCTGAGCACAGTGTCTCACTGCTAAGGCATCAGCTCATAAATCTCCCTGGACCATTTTGTTGTAAGAGCATTTATCTCCCAGAATTAAGAGCAGACTGGCTGCTAAGCTTCTTAATGAGTGCAAGTGATTTGTAGAATCTTGGAGGTGGAAAAAAGTAGCCTTGAGATTTGAACATATGAAGCAGTCTATAAAATATTTATGGTTTGCTCTACAGAGAAACCTAAAAATAAAGCGGAGGGTGCTAAATCTTATACTTTAGTTAACGTATGCTGTTTTTGGTTTGATGAATAAAATTTAAAAACAGTGCATGTTTGTCATTTCAGTGACATCACCACGATCATTAATGCCAGCTATGAGTCTTGAAAACACATGCCTGCTTTCTTTATAGAAAGAGGTCCCAAATATTTTGTAATAACTCTCGCTAGGGCAAAGAAATCTGAACGAAACAATGTACGATGTCCTCTGCAGTATATGGAGCTTTGAACATGCCGGGACGTCCCTGAATCAGATAGATAAGATAGGTGTTGATTATAAAACTGCACAAATCTGTGTCTAAAACTCTTGATTTTAAGCAATAAGGGAAATAAGTTTTCACTCCAAATATTGACTGTTTAGTTTATTACTCCTTATTGCTCTTTATAGAAGTTTCTTTGTTTTCAAAAGCATCTTTTGCTTCTTCCATATTTTTGTATGTGCCCAAGACTTTTGCACAGTATTATAAGAAAACAGCTGTTAGGTTTTACTGAGCATGCTGGAGAATATGAGTTCTTCTGGTAACTTTGTCATACTCGCTCCTTTCTATTTTTTGTGCAAATCCCAGGTGCATACATTAGGTTTTTTGTTTCCATCTGAAAACTGGTCTGTCTTGTATTATATTTTTTCTTTAAAGACATGCATATATTTTCCTGTAATGTTATTTATTTATTAATTTTTAAGTTATATATGGAAACACTAAATGATTTTGTACATAATTATGCTGACATGATACACATATATAACAAAATTGGTACAGCGTATAATATGGTGCCTAAGACTTTTGCACAATTCTGTGTATGTATGTGTATATATATATGTATGTGTATATATATATATATATATGTGTGTATATATATATATATGTGTGTATATATATATATGTGTATATATATATATAACTTATATACGAGTCTTAAAAAAACATAACCACTATATATATATATTTTTTTATAATTATATATATATATTTATATACGAGTTAAAATATATATATATATAGTGGTTATGTTTTTTTTTTTTTATATATAAAAATATATATATATATAAAAAATTGCTGAAACTACTAAAATTGGGTTAAGAACTGTAAAATGGATTATTAAAACCTGGAACGGTAGTGGTGAACCATCGTCTTTGAGGAAAAACTATGGCCTGAAAAACCTCCTGAATGAGTGTGATTGGAGAAAAAACACAGTAGAGGAGAGAACTGAAGTGATTGGGACTAAACAGCTGTGTAGCTTTAGGAAAACCACTTATCATTGCAGCTAACTGGAAAAAAGGCTTTAATTTGCTCGCAAGTATTTACTGTGAAGCATTGAAAAAAGTTCATGTGGTCTGCTGAGTCCAGATGTACCCCTTTCCATAGTGATGAGTGCATCAAGGTAAGAAGATAGGAGGAGGAGGAGGTCATGCATCCATTGTGTTTAATGGCTTTTGTACAAGCCTGTAGTGTCAATGATATGATCTGGGATTGCTTCTTTTGGTCAGGTGTAACTTTAGGTGCCCAGAAACGAGGTCAAATGAATATACCAGTTTTTTCCATCAATGAATTTTTCTTCCCAAATGACATAGGCATATTCCCTGATGATGATGCCAGGATTCATCAGGCTCAAATTGTAAAGGAGTTTGTACACGGAGCATGAGACATCATTTTCAAACATGTATTGGTGACCATAGAGTCCAGATCTTAACCCCATTGGGAATCTTTGGGACCTGCTAGAAAAGACTTTACACAGCAATCAGAATCTCCCATAACCAATACAACATCTTGGCAAGAAATAATTCAAATATTTATCAGTTGTCACATTTCATGAGCTTATGATGCCATGGCAAATGTTTGACATAATCAAAGCAAAAGAAGGTTCAATGGAATATCAATGTATAATCTTTTTTCTTTTTTTTTTTTTTAAACCGGGCAGTGTATTTTCAATTAATTATTCCTTTGTTACCCTGAACCTGTGTTAATACTGTGTTAATAATTCAACAGCTGGCCGACTGGAATATAAAGCCTACAGTAGATGCCTATGTGTATAGAAGTGACACACCTGTCTAAATATGTTTAACTCAAGGCCAGCTTTCTTTATTTGATGAGTTAAGAAATGTTATATAAATAAAAAAAAAAAAAAAATGTGGCAATTGCAAGTAAGTGGAATGTTGAGCTGGCATTAGGTTAGCCTGAGGGGTTTTTATGTGATGTTAACACTCAGTGCAAACTTCTTGCTCATATTCAAATTTAGTAGAAATGTTAAATGTTTGTAAATTGGTACATTTTCAATAGACCGCGTGCTTGCCTTTAGAGTGTACTGTATGGGAACAGTCGAGTCAGAAGCTATTTGAAGTAAATTCGGTTTACTTTCCTTGCAGCACTGATGAGCGAGTCTACATCCAATCAGTCCAAGCCAAAACCGCTCTCATGGATTTTGAACAAGAACATTTTTGGATGAGACGACTTCTCTGTTGCTGTGGCTTGGTTATTCAGGATATTTTGCAGGTATAGGCAGAGAGAGAGGGAAAAAACACTCTTGCTATTGCATTTACCCAATAATGGTAATACAGTATGGTCCCAAGGTTGTGTGTGTGTGTGTAATCTCCCTCTGCCTGATGGGTTTTTCCTGGGTACTCTGGTTTCCTTCCACTGATTGGTGTTTCCATATTGCTTGGAATGTGTGTGTGTGTGTGTGTGTGTGTGTGTGTGTGTGCCCTGTAATGCGTTGGCACTCCATCTACTGTAAGGTGCTCTAAGTTCCCTGAGATAGGCTCCAGACCCTCTGTAACCTGCACAATTAAATGTACTTTTATTTGTACAGCATTTTCATCAATGCTAATTGTTTGCAAAGCAGCTTTACAGAAAGAAGGAAAATAAAAGAAATTAGTATGAAATGTGTGAGAAAATATGTATTAATCAATATGATTGGGTTGTCCCTGATGAGCAAGCCGAAGGAAAAACTCCCTGAAAAGTCAAGAGAAAGAAACCTTGAGAGGAACCAGATTCAACGGGGAACGTATTCTCATTTGGGTGATATCAGATAGCAGGGATTGATTTGCAGTCATACAGTATTGTGTGTTGGGTGGCTGAAAGTTCAATAAAACAGGAGAGGTGTTTAAGCAATATAGATGATGGATGGAAAAATTATCTGTAGGTGAGTCAGTCCAAACCACACCACTGCCATGCATATTACATAAGAACATTTTCGGATGACACTGCACGTGTGTAGCCGTGACTTGGTCATGTAGTATATTGTGTAGGCAGAGAAAGAGAGGCTGGGGTTACCTGGGGTCAGAACTTTGGTCACCTCTAATGTAGAGTCTATCTGTTTTCGACTTTCCCCAAAGCTCTGCTTTTGTCGATCTGTTTCAAGCTGCCAATTTTTTTTTTACATTTTACTTAACTTTATCTTGCAAATAGGCGCAAACTAGCTGTGGCGTGCCTCGTTACAACGAAATGTGGGCCGAAGGTTAAAAGGCTTGACTAAAAATTCTCGTTTTTGTTCTCATACAGTACATGCAACAAATAGTGAAAGAATGAGCAAAAAATTTAGATGGATTTAATTCTGTCATCAAGCGATATTAAGAAATAATCTATGTATTTGAGACCGGTCGTGCTGATGAGCAACAGGGCGCTCTCTAAAACTGCTGAGGCTCATGAATGACCTTGTTAAGTACTAGATGTTCTTGTGGGCAGTTTTTTGCATCACTGGACTCTGTTGGATCAGCTCCCTTTTGCTTCCTGTAACCCAAATGTCACATTGAAAAATAGATTTCGGTGGATTTAGAATATGGACTATATTGGGAACTTTTTGCAATGCATTACATACATAATAGATTTCAGCTTCGGTTATCCGTCATGGGATTCTAGGAATAGAACGACTGGTGTTAATTAATGTAAGATTAAGCATGTATCATGAATAAAATATGGTCTTTTTTGCCGCAGTTGTGTGATTGTGCAGACAAGGAGGAAGTTAGTGCTGGTCAGATTAACAGTTCACGCTGTCAGACATCTTAGAAACTATATTCAAACAAAGTTAGAGGGTTACAGACCAAAAACTCATCGCATGCATTTGTCATAGAACATGATGACAAAGTAAAACAGTACGGTGAAGAGACTCTTAGCCACATTAAAAGGTTTGAATGGTGGAAATGTTTTAAACATGGACGTACGTGTGTGTATTATGATCCTGGCTGAAGTGCTCAGAGCCCGCCGCAGTCATTCCCGTGAACATTCATCGCCTGGTGCTTGAAAATCGGCAGATAGCTTGTCATCGACTTGTGGAAGAGACACATCTGTCTGTTTGAACTGTACACACAATCATTCACCGATATTATTATTTGGTCTATTAAAGGAGTTCCCGGGAGGCCAGCGTTTGAGACGCGAAGCAGGAAGTCCAAACATGTCTCCGGCATACTGAGAAAACATTTTACCTTGAAGAAATCCAAGCACTAGTGAAACCTTGGGATAAGTGTATTAGTATGGGAGGTGATTTATATAGAGAAATGAAGGAAAGTTGTTCTGCACAATCAAAAGTCCCGGTTTGAATTGCTTTTTGTGTGCGTGTGTAGAGTAATGATGTTTTTGAGAAATGGCTTCCATACAAACTGTCTGTAGGCGGTATTGATTGAGACATGACTGACCATAGCATTTATTGATCATGTATGTGTGTGTGTGCGTGCGCGTCATTGACTCTTTACAGAAAAGTGCAATGGATCTGAAAGGACTGTAATGGATCCTATAGACCACATGCACTAGAATCCAATGTGTATTTATTTGTTTTTCAAAATTGAATAGCTTCCATTCGGGAAAAGGCAGTCAAGCTCTGCGTCACACTCCATCAGCTGGGAAAGAAGCGAAAGCTTTTATTGCTCAGAATGGAGAGTGATGAGGCGAGGAAATCCCGCTGTAAGTCGAGCCACACAGGCAGAACCTGCTGATTGTTTATAGATGAAGCAAATAGGAGCAGGTCGGTGCTATAGAGACCCAATACTGCAAGACCTGAATGCTTAATTAGACCATCTGCGTGCCAGACGTTTTCTGTTCAGAGGTAGATGTTGCAGATTTCGTTTTTGACTCAGCTTAATGTGTAAATCAGTTAACGCTGTGTTGCTGATGGAATTACTTGTGCACTAGTTAACCTTTGCTACTAGTGAAAACAAGTTTAGTAGTTTGCGCAAATCAGTGTTTGTATTTTGAATATCCATATTTCAGAACTCTCCTTAATAAATCATGCTTATTCAAATCAATTCAATTCATTTTTTAAAATTTATTTGTGTAGCGCCTTTAACAATGGTCATTGTCACAAAGCAGCTTATGTGTTTTGGTAAACAACAAAATCATAGCGTCTTCTTTCCCCTGGTATGGTTACAAATTTTTTTGTCTTTTTGCATTTTTGAGCTCATGCTCTTATTCAGAAATAATGCTTGGCTTCGGTTGTGATGCAGTATGAGCTCCATCCACTCCACCCCTCCCACCCGCCCCCCATGTTGTTTTTGTCTAACAGCACGGTCTGGAGTGTTATTTCGTTTACACCCCGGCTATTTGCCAAGTGGTTAGAATGTTTTATTCATTAATGATTGACTCGTCATGCATTTTAACAGCTTATAGTTAGATTTAATGTCGTGGAACCTTAAAGGGCCAAATTAGTTTCTTAGTTAGTACACACAAAGCGCAGCCTCTGATTTTATTGAGTAAACAGGGAAAATGGAAAGTAGCACCGAGACCCAGAGTGCTTAACTAAGAACGAAGTCTCTTTCCATAAATGTTCCGTAAATAAATGTCTCCAAAAAAACCTTAACCACATCAGGAATTACTCTGTTAAATACAACCAGATTATTATGAGGATTATGTGAATTATTCCTGTCTAGGACTTCTTGCGTATAAAAACAGAACAATCGCGAAATATTAATATTAAACTGCCTATATCATTTTCTGGAAATAATGCAACCTTCTGACCAATCGGATTTGACCGTTCAGGCTGTAGAAATATGTGGATGTTTTATAAATGGTTTTTAAAATTGAATCTGCCATTTTGTAGCGTTATTTGTCTAGGTTAACAACAAATAATGTCACAAATTATCTCATTAAAATGTTTTCCGAAATGCATCTGTCACCTCAAAATATTATTTGTATATATTTATAAACTTCACACAAATTCCTGACTGTGAATATATTACTTATACTGAATTACAGACTTTTGTTATTTAACAATGCCCCCCCCCCGCCCCATTGTTATGACCTCATATAAGTTACCCTCCCCCACGGCTCAGCATGAGCTCATTTACATAGACACTGAAACAGCGAGATCAAAAGAGGAGTGGAACAAAGAGAGTTTAAAGTAGAAATCTGCATTAACTATAAGCTATCTAAGCTGGAGCATTAACGCGCGCACGCGCACGCGCACACACACACACACACACACACACACACACACACACACACACAGACAGACTTTGGGGAACTATGAGACCTGTGTTAACGTATTACAGAAATAGTGAAATAAAGAGACCTTTTAATAACCAAATACTCATCAAAACCTCAGTTTTGTCATGCGACAGGATTCAGTTGTAGTGATACCTGACGGGTCTCTCAGTCGTCTGCACGTTATTATTGAAATACTGTTCGTTTCAAATAGTACAGATGATTGAAATGGGAATTCTTAGCTGCGTGTGTGTGTGTGTGTGTGTGTGTCTGTAATGAACTCTGTGTAGGTTTTGATTGGCAGATTCTTGACTATGTGCTCTCGATTCCAAAGCTTGAATTTATCCATTACGTGTGTATGAATTTCTCAGGCTTTTCATACCCCGGTCCTCGGAGGCCTATTTGAGGCACTGGTGTGAACATGGCCTGATAGAACTGAGAGACTGAGATTTAGCCTGCTTACCGCTTCATGTTCGAATTCAGAGGGAACAGACGGCCCGGTGGGTAATGCAAAATGCAAATATTCAACAAACTACAGTAAACGGAACATGAGCATTGCTCCTTCTCAGCCTTGTTGGTTAATGGCGTAAACAAATGTACTGTACTGGTGTCAGTGTTTTAAATGAGGTTAAATGATATCTTTATTCATTTCCAGTCTTTAAAGAGAGACTTCAGGGTGTGGCAGTGTGTGCCTAATGGGGAGTGGTTGACATCACCATTTTTTTGTGCCTCCTTCAGGCCATGCTTGTCATCTTCAGTTTGGAGAAATAAAATGTCCTTCCTTTTCTGAGCGCTTCATCATTTCATATATCCATCATTTAATTCCCAGAGCGTGGTCTGTCAGTGTGGGGCAGTCAGCAAGCCGAGACGACGCACCAGGCAGGGTTCATTGATGCAGCGGGCAGCGAATTGATTCTCTGTTCACCCTGAGCATCAGGATGGACACTTCTGCGCTCACCTCCTTTGCACAGAATCGATTTCTCATGCAGGATGGAGCAGTAAACACACCGAGCCTCCCTCCTCTGCACGCATCTCGTTCTGGCTCAGGAGTTTAGCCTTGCCAAGGGAATTTCTGGTGCAGTTTCTTCCAGCGTAGCAAAGAGAGGAGCGAGTGAATTGCTGGCGGGAAACGGATGCCCTCTCTCCATCTCCCTCGCCATCTGTTTGTTTGTGAAGCCTCTGTCTACTAGTAGTGTGAAACAAGTTTTTTATTTTTTTTCGTTGGGGGAAAAAAGAGCGCATTAGATCTCATACCCTGGTTTAGAAGGCCCTGGGGAATAAATCTGACAGCCAACAAGCCAACGAGCATAGGCTTCCCTGTAATTCATTTGCCTCGAAAATATGGGAAAATCTACCTTTCTATAATAAATGCTTAGGATTCTGTTAGGAAAGGTTTCCAGGCCTGTGATTCCAGGTGTGCTGTAGATTATGACCTTGTAAAAATGTTTGTTTGTTTCATGAGCATGTTTGAGCCCTTTGATGGGTGTGGTCTTTTACACGATAACTCCGCCCCCTGAACCCAAGCCATGATGGCTCAATGCATGGTTTTGTTCGGTGCTGACCAATCAAGATTTCAGTTTCCTGTCATATACAGTATGCTAAAAGCAATATAAATATTATAAAGAGAAAGAATAAAAGAGAAACTACATGGACAAAATCTTGGACATCTGGTCTGAAAGTATGAACATGTTTTAGAAAGACTGCACACAGATAAATTCATTTTTATTTTGACTTCATATTAGGATATTAGCTTATAAAATAATGTATTGAAGGATTCGTTTTTAGATACAAGCTTAAGTGATTTAAAAAAGGATTTATCTGAAATGCGTGCTACTTAAGATTTTTTGTTCATCATATAAAACTACTGTTTATTTCCAATCTGCCCTGGCTGATTTATTACACCAGTACTATATTTTAAATATCCATATTAAAAAAATTCAAACCATGTGAAATGTATGTACCAGGGCGTTCAAGTCAAACCAGGACTTTTGATTGTTGAGAGTTGAGAGAGTAAAAAAATGACCTTTATTTCTGTACAGTATATAATCCCCTGCTACTCTAATCCATTTATCCCAGTGTTTCTTTATAGCTTGGATACGATCAAGGTAGAAAGATTTCTCAAAGGTGCGGTGGGCAAAATGAGGTCATGCTTTGTCCTGCAAAAACAGATTAATTGCCCTTTCCTCCAAAATTGGAGGAAAAGGCAATTAAAGGAGTTCCTTGGAGGCCAGCGTTTCAGCATTGACAATTATGTGAAGTAGGCAGTCCGATCATAGCTCTGGGAATTGCTCTGATGAGTGCATTAATAATATAATATAATATAATATAATATAAGAGAGGTAGTTTTTATTCTCCTAAATATGTTCTGTTATTCTGCCCACATCAAAAGTCCTGCTTTGATTTGAATGACCTCGTATGCAGTTTTGTTCCCGTCACCTCTTTCTTTTCATATTTTGTAAATAAGAAGTTATTACAGCCTGACCTAAGGCTTAATCATTCATGTAAAAATAGGAAATTGAATAGAATTTAAATATTTTGCCACAGGTGTTTAGATTAGATCAGAGTTTCTTAGCAGTTACTTTAGTGTAAAATATATACACTGAATTTATAGGTGGGGATAACTAAAAATAAATCGGTTAATTTCTAATTTAATACATTGTAGTAGAACCCTAGATTTTATTAATTAATTTATTAATTATTCTGGAGTTTTCAGATTAGCTAGTGCCCTAGATTTTTATCCAAAGTTGTATAATGTTCATGACACTGTGGTGTTCTTAGTTTTACCCTCATTACATGGCTCTATGGTTCATTGGAAATTACCAGCTTTCCTTTTCTCTTTCAGCTCATTTTTGGGTAATTAGCAAATCAGTCACACATAATAGACACAGCTCTCTGCATTCTCTCTCACTTTTTTTAAATTTATTTATTTTTTAGAAATCGTACCTGAAGCTGCGTAAATAATCTTCAAAACTCTCTCCTAACTGTAATGAGTACGGTCCGAAAAACAAGCGGTTTATTTGCATCTTGTTCTGATGGAGCAGGCAGGTGACAGATTGAAATAAGGGCCCCACTTCACCTTGATGCTGTATGACCAAGCACGAGCGCATGGCCATGGGTGACACGCCAGGCAGCTTAATTATACCTAATGACAAGGAAGAGCTCTCCAGAATGTTTGAATGCTCCACCCCTAACCCGCTCTGCGCTCAATGTCATAAATCAGCAGTGGCTAGACTTTAATTTTCTCCCGCACACCCCGAGAAGATTGGACAGCTTTCTGACACCGAGACACAGGTTATAATTTAGAGTTATTTTGCTGGGTGAATGGTAACTCGCTCTGTGTGCGAGAGAATTGTCTGGTGCGCTTGGTTAATAGCTGTGTTAGTAAATGAGTGGCTTCTACATGATGGTAAGTGACTGTAAATAATAAGTCATTAGTAGTAGTCAATAACTTTGTTTCCTTTTAGCTCCGTCTTGCATATTGTTGAAATGTAGTGAATTTACCTGGTTATTTGCCTCGTTTAAAATGATATGACAATATTTTGACAGATTCATCTTGCTATTGGATTGGCTTGCTGACTCTAAAGTTGACATATTTTATGTTTGTGTATGCTTCTGTATGATGCAATATTATATATATACAGTATAGTGTTATATATAATCATTCACATTGTTAACGCCACTACCAAATTAATTGAATAATAAATTATACACCAGTAAACTGATGACAAGATCATATTCACCCAAACATAAGGGTCTTAAAATCATCGCCTTCATCAACGCCTGACCCATCTGGTCCAATGCCACAAGAAAACTCAATTCAGCACAAATTGCTGAAAAGGTCATCGCTGGCCGTGATGGAAAGGCACCAGAACACCCAGGGCATCACATTTGGCTGTGCTCGGGGCCCAGCAGGCAAAGCTTGTTGGCTTGGCTCTCAAACTCCTCAAATCCCAATCCTATTGAGCACCCATGGGATGCACCAGACAAAGATGTCCGATCCACGGAGATGGAGATGCCACAACCCGGTGACAGACACCATTGCTCACTGCCAGAGGCCATGTGGAGCCAAAACCTGCGAGGACAAACCGTGCTGGTGGCACAAGCGAAACCCTTTGCAGTCACCCTTCACTGCTGTATTTTTTTAGTCAGTTTTGGCACTGGGTATCCTGCAATCCTGCTGAAATCCTCTACAACCACCTGTTGTGTCTTCATCCTGACCTTTTTTTTTTGGCAGTCCACTTTGTGTATGAGACAGTGTGCAACTCTTACAATCCGTTTTGAAACACTTAAAACCCTTTGTGTGTATATTCAGTATAATTTTTGAAAGCTCCAATCTTGATAGTAATGTTCTGTTTGTGCTGTCAATCTATAAACTACCCATCATCAGTCATCATTGCAAGGCTGGTACAGTATAAAATT
>JAOVVB010000015.1:10148542-10160212 GCA_028570985.1 Heterobranchus longifilis
GGGGGAGATATTCTTTGCTTGTCAATTACATTGAATCCAGAAAGCCAACTGCTGCATCATGTTTTATAACATTTAGTAATTTCAATTCATCATTATAGGATGTAATATTTTGGGGTGGGGAAGGGGGATTTGGTCTACCTGCTGGTTTTAATTATTGTATGTTACAATAATCAACTCCCCATCCCTGTGCATAAATTGACGTCAATGATAATATTTGATAGATATTTGAGCGGTCACTGGTTGGATCATCATTGTGAGGCTTGTCATGCTCTTACAGTACAGGCTAAATAAAATATTACTTTCTCCTACTGAAGGTCTGATAGTGTGTAAAATAAAGACATAATCCCATAGAAGACATTCCAGCAAAAATACTCTTCTGAAAAGTTCCTGAAACAAGTAGCAACTTGCACGAATTCCACCTTTTTCCAAATGAATAAGCTCCAACCAGGTTTATTTCTAGCTAATGCATGGTGTGTAGGAAGACACACACCTCACAAACCTTGAGCTGCTATTGTTGAGCCAGTACATAACATTTTAGAGAGTATTTAATTGGTTGAACACGAGACTAGAGCTGGATGACTCATCAAAAATGTACAGCTCTTCCTGGAAGTGATGAAGGATACATTGCTATTTTTTTTTCTTAGGTACTTTAGTGTTATCATCCATACCACTAAGGTACAGGTACAAAAAGATCTGAAATAGCATCTTTTTTTTTCTTTAATTGGACTAAAATCCTCATGTATGAGAGAAAGCAACATGTGTGTCTATAATGTCTTTTTACTTCCTTTTATTTATTTCGTTGTATACAGGCAGTAGTATGTGGGTGCATTATTTTTTGGCGCCGAGTAGACGACTGGAGAAGCACTCTTTATCGTGATGAATGAGCACTGTTGGAGTTTGTAGAAGCCGAGCTTTATAAAGATTAGGTCAGGAAGCAGTCTGTTCTAGCTTGAGGGGACACCTTAGATTAGTTTCCATTTTTTAGCCCTTATGATGTAGCACCTCTGTTATGGAATGATTCGAGTGGGTGATGGAGGGAGCGAAGGTGGAACTGAGAGTTCTACACATTGAACACAGGATGACATGAGTTATTTATTTGTCTGTTTTGCAGGTGTGGGCTGTAGTCTGGCAGTGACATTTCCACGCTTCATTAGTCGGTCTAGTCTGGAGCGGGCTGTAAAATGCTGCAGCGGTTGATGTCTTTCCGTCTGTGTTCGTTTTCTACTCAGAGTGGTGGGATCTATATGGCGTAAATGTGGCGCTTCAAACTGAGGATTATACACACAGCAGTCTAAAGGCTTTTACTTGATTTGGGGACTGAGAAGAATGTGCAGGAAGATAGACATCACACAAGGTTTAAAAGGTTCCTTAACTTCTTAGATTTTTACAAGGACCCTAGTTTGTCTACAAAATGTGCAACTTTTGGCTGTAAATCAGATTTTTGACAACATTACTGTGGTGAAGTAATGAAAATTAATCATTATGCATGTCGATCAAGTCAAATTCTGTATTGTCTTTTAGCCATCTATTTCGATTAGGAAATCACTGCATTTTTCACTGCATGTCATTACTGCTAAAGTTTGACATGCAGTGAAAAATGCAGTGATTAAAGGATACCTATGAGGCAAATTTCACTTGATCATTTCTGCACACTCACATGGCTCTCCACACAGACAAAATAGGAAGAAAAAAAAACTAAAATATAAAACAAAAACCCAGTCCTTTTATTTCCTTTTCACTTTTGTCAATAAATGTGCTTGAACATGCCATTTACTTTTTCCACCTGTTATGATGTCATAACAGGCAATAAAAAATGGTAGAGGGAAACAATTTGCATAGCCACTCCTCTTCCATTTTCAGGAAAGTCTTGTTTCATGTGACCTGATTGGCTGGAAAAATACACTTCCACAAAGGGGTGTACAGTGGAAGTAGCTACTTTTCCTTTGGAACTACAGACAATAAAACTGTGTTTTTGGACTAGAAGTGAAACCGGGAGAATTTCAGAGATTGCATGATCTGAGTTGTATTTCATCTGGAACATTAGTTCATTTTCTTAATTTGCCTTTTTCTTCAAAAAAAAAAACAGAGTAAAATATGGCACCATAGGGATTTCTTCTTGTATGAAATTTGTAATTGTTCCTTGACAAAAAGGGGGGGGCGGGTTCCGAAGTCAGTATTCTCTTGGAATCCGCCCAGAACAGTCATCGCACTAAAAGATGAAATCAAATCATCTCCGCATGTGGTGTCAGTTCTGATGCACTAAGAAATGTTCGTGTATTCAACATGAACCCAAGAGCTGTGGATTCAAAGGCTATTAATTGAATTGAATTAATTTGGACATTTGCTGTAATTTACACTGTTGCTTCTGGATCCAGACTTTTGAGCAGCTTGAGTACCATGATTGATCCTTTATCTTGCAGTGAAGCCTCGATCACCAAGTGTGTGCTGCCAAGTCGTGTTCTTTGATTCATGGTTACGGTTACAACTAAACACTTATCATAGAAACCCTCTTGAGTAGATTTTCCTTGGTGTTCCACTGAGAGGTTTTAATGTGCCCTATGCAGCACTTCCAAGAGGTTCTCTTCCTTTTTTCCTCTTTTTTTTTTTTTTTTTTTTGCTGTCGATCTCTTTCTCTTTCCTTCCTTTTAATCGGGCTACTCCCTGAGCAATCTGATTGAGTTACACTCAGGTAACTGGTCAGGTCATTCCATTAGAGACAGAAATTCCTTCTTTCTCTCCACATGTGACTTTCACAGCTTTAAGGTGTCTCTTGATTTATTCAATATCGAACGTCTTTTTTCAGTTTTTAAAATGTCTCCAGGCCTCAGACTGACAATGTCTGTATTTATATTTCTACAAAGACAGAAACAGTTAGCAGTGTTTTGCTGCTCATGGCTATTGAATGTTATTTTATCATTGTCAGTTATTCCTCTCAAAGCAGAATACTGAGTGACTACAGGTAAAAACTAATAGAAAAAAAAAATTAAGTGCAATGAATGTAGGTTTGGCTTCCCTTCATTTTTTTTGTAATTGGACCGCATGGTGACATTTACATCCACTGTGCCATTTGGGAATGAAAGTCACCATCTTGATTCGGGATTTCACACATGTAGAATGGCCTAACACCAAGTGACGAGTAGAACTTTAATGAATAACCTACATGGTCAAATGTATGTGTACACCTGAGTATCGGACATCTCTGTCCAAAACCATGGACAACAATACAGAATTGTTTTCATTGTGCTGCTACAGCTTTCCACTTTGTGGCATCTGTTTGGATAATGTCTACACATGTCTCTTTAAGGGTCAGGAAAAGAAGATAACGATTTCAGTCATCGTTTTACATTTTATGGTGGTGTAATGGTTAGCATTGTGGCCTCACACACATTCAGGGTTGAGGGTGCGATTCTCGCCTTGGGTCCGTGTACGTGGAGTTTGCCTGTTCTCCTTGTGCTTGGTGGGTTTTCGTCCGGGTATTCCAGTTTAACCCCCATAGGTGAATGAATCCAAGAAGGAAAAAAAATGTGCGCTATATTAAGTACCCCCTTACTGCTTACACAAGATCTAAGAGAGTGAGTTGCTAGGTGGTGCATTTAGGTGTATGTTAGCATAACGCTAAGAGGGAAAGACATGAGCAGTGGTCTTCAAGAAGAAATTGTTGCAGCGCATCAATCTGGAAAGGGTTATAAAACCATTTGCAAACAATTTGGAGTTAATCGGTTTACAATTAGAAAGATTATTCACAAGTGAAAAGCATTCAGGACTCAAGCACGGTACGATGCATGCCCAGGATTGATGCAGTATTCACATTACACAAATGTACTGGACTGTATAAAAGCATGCTTATTGTACTAACAAAACATTATACTGGTAAATGGCACTCAGCACTTCCCCTCAACATAACCTACTTTTTAGGGACAGAAATTGCTGCTCTCCATGATTTCAACTCTGACCTCTGTGGCAATTTACCCAAATTTTATGCTTTGCTCAATCAGTTGGTGGAATTCATTTATAAAGGAAGGACTAGCTAATGTTACCATGCTACTTTGTGTTCACTGAGGTCATATGGTCAATAAACTGGTATGGAATCTTTTCCCCCTTTGATTTCCTGTAACGATATGCTCTAATATGTACAGTCACTGTGGACTGGAATCACTGATGGCTCCTGGGAGTTTAAGGGAACCGTAATCAGTCATATTCTGTCGGTATGGAGGTGAGATGGTAAAGCAGACTTAAACCTGTACATGTCACTAAATTATTAATCAGGCTTCAGTGCAGTGATCTTTGGCTTCATGCGTCTGTTTCAGGAAGTGAAAGTAATTTAAAATACTGGTGCTAGTGAATTGAACTCTTTGACAGTGTTGGAGAAGTGAATTGGTTACCGAGTGGATCAGATTGAATCCATGTTTGGATTTGTTATGGGTCAAAACTTGGATACACGAGTTGGTGTATGGCTCTGGTAAGATGTAGCCATGACTTAGCCATGTCATGAAGCAAATGATGATGATGCTTGAGTTGCCCAGCTCAATAAGGGAAAACCTGTTGCTATATTTTTAATTAAATATACATTTGAACTGTGTAGAAACATTGTTCTTATTAAAAAGCGCAGAATTAAATAGTTCATTATACAGAGTACAAAATGTCTGTAATAAAGAGCTTGAAAGTCCATAAAAGACCATAAAACTTCCTGGTGAAATTGTGAAGTAGGGGCGCAGCGATGCTGATATGACCAATTCCCTTTTCTGGGTACATGTGTGGTTGAGTTGATGGTAGTGTGGGTAGTTTTGCCCAGTTGTCCTAGCAACGGCTCTCGCTGCAAGGCTGGCTAACTCATAGAGAATGTAACCTGATCTCAGGTGACGACTGAATTTTGGAAGGATATACTGGAAACTGCTAGTAGTAAAGTATTTATTTAGAGTATCCCACGGAGGAGGCTTTAATTGTGCACAGTGTTAAGTTTTCCAAAATTGGGATAGCAGTTTTGTTAAGGCAGAAAGTAAAGTCAATTCGATTTTGTGTGGCTTACAGTTTTGCGTCAGAACTCAAACAAATCTTCATCACTCCCAAACCTTTTAAACCAATTTTTCCTTTTTGTTGGAGCACTCAGGAGTCCTGGCTGAAGGTTTTGATATGAGGTCTGAGATTGAGACCGAGATCGCGTTTTAAATTTATTTATTTATTTCTATTCACTGTCTCTACACTGTAGAGCCCCAAATACTTTAATTGAAAAGAATTTGGAGCAAGGTTTAGGAGGGGTTACTTTTGTTTTATCGGCATGATTTTTTTCCCCATTGGACCAAATACAAGCAAAAGCTAGAAGCTGTGGTGGCAAAGGGGTTAGGCACACGTCCCAAATGAATCCTTTTAACAGTGCATTTTCTACCGAGGTTCACTCCATTTGGTATTGCTCGCGAGACTCTGCTGAACGTTTTTTGCTAAAAGTTTTGTGAGGGTATGGACAAAATTGAGCGCGATATGGCTTCTTAATTCTGAATCTGAAAAACAGGAACTTTGTGAAAACTGTCAATCTGATTACTTAGGATCGGTGTAATGGTAATAGCACATTGTTGTTTTTAAGTAGGAAAAATACACTTCATTACATTGTGTAATTACATTCCTAATTTGAGGCGGGCTGGGTCCAAATTGACTTGCCGTGCCGTCCGGATCTAGACCGGAGTCTGGAGTTTGAGGAGCCGTGATCTAAATAGAACATGGCGGGGGAGTGAATTTGCATCATAAGGCTACCTAAAAATGTGACGTTGGAGCATTTTGTGTATTTCCAAGTCCTCTTTCTTGGGGTTTTGGAAGTGATTACGGTATATTTGTGGGTATGTACACTGAGTGATGCATTTTGGGATTTGGGGTCAATCACTGAGTCACGCCAAAGGCCAAGTCCTGATGAGTTTCTGAATTGTTTTTCGATGCGTCTCTGATTTATTCAGTGTTTCAACCCTGAGAGAATCGATTCAACGTTTTTAAATGCAGGCGCTTGATGCACTCCAGGTCTCATGCAAAATTGACCAGAATTCTAGACGTAAAAATGTTTAGTAGTAGCTATTTTGTAAAAAATTTTTTTTGCTAGTCTCGGCCTTGACCTTTGGTGTGAGTGTTGTTTTATCTGATGGACCCAGCGTTTACAGTATACATCATCTCAGGATGTGATATGGATTCGAAAGAATTAAAATAGAAATAAAAATGCTTCAGAAGCTACGCTCACATAACAAGCCACATTTTTCAGTCAGATCGGATTTGCACGTTCATAATTACAAGTGACTTTTATATGACTCCAACGCGGACATGTCTGTCCTCTGGAATGGCACACATGCGCACATCCTTACAGCTTTGCTCGTACCACCTGGGTTAAAACGTGTCATATTTGTTCAAGCATTCATTCGTTCCAAACATTGAATGTGATTTTAGCAAAAATGTGCTTGGGATTTTGCTCTGGAGGATGGCAAGCTGTATTTGTTGAGGCCCAGAAGAAGGAAGAAAGCCAGATGCCTCACTTTAGCTCTTTTATCACTGCTATGCAATCCCCACGTTGCCAGTGCTGACTGATGATGTCAGCGCCCTACAGTGCACATGCATAGAGGCAAAAAGTCGTGTGAATTTGATCTGACAGTTCTCATTCACGTCACATGTCTGATATGAATCCAGTTTTGCGGTACATACAGTACGAAAGTGATTCAGATCATAAAAAATCTGTCTCACATTAAGATTAAAAATCAGAATTGAGTCACATCAGGCTGGTCATGTGAACATAACCAAAAAGAATTTTTATTTTATATTATAAAAATTTGCCTTTGCCACCATTAGCTTTTTATCTGGTCAACTTTTGTGAACATGGAGGCTACAGTTACACCGTGACATACCGTAGGCGTGTTTACCTGGTTGTTATTAAATGTGGTTTAAACTCCAACCTGATGCACAAACTCCTCCAATCTTCCCTGCTAAATATCAATCTGAACAGGTGGGCAGCAGGTATGCTGCTAATGGGTGTGTGTTACAAGGTGTCTTGTTTCGCTGACCACTCTATTTTCACTCTCTCAAAGGGCCGGGTGGTAATTAACCCTGCTGGCCCGTCTCGGACACAATTGGTTACACCCCAATGCTCATTCAGTTCCTCTTCTCTTGATATCTGATGTATCAGAATGTTGGAGACCCTTTGCTGCCTGCCCAACTCAGCTGTAAGCCTGACCCATGCCGGTGGTGTGGGCGGGCCGTCAGATCAGTCCACGGAATAAGGATCTGGAGGGATTCTCATTTCCTTTCAGTGGATGAGTGCCTGGCATCAAACCAAGTCTCTCTTTCTCTCACTCTTCATCTTTCTCTGACTGTTACATTAATTTCTTGAATGTAGCACAGCCTATTAATGCTTGAGTTTTAGTTTTAATGTGTATAATCACTCAACATAAAACGCCTTACGTATATACCCTCTCATATTCTCTTGCTAATGAATCGATATTGGTGATATTTGTTTTGCCCTTGAGAAGTAAAGTCATCTTTTCTTTTCTTTTCTTTTCTTTTTTTAACACACACCAGTTTTATCCCACAAATCCCTTAAACACTTTGCACACCTGGGATGGTGATAGCTGGCAGCCCATGGGTCCTCTAGGACACCTTTATTTTTGAAACAAATTCAAACGCCGGTATTGAAGAGCTGCTGTTTTATTGTGGTCAGATGTGTACTGCAGAACAGATGTGGGGGAAAAAAAAGAAATTCACCTTTTCTGTCCCTCGCATTGTCTAGGGAAAAATTTAGCTGTAGCGTCTGACGTGTGGCATTGCACCGGCTTTCATCAGGCTTACAAGAGCTGAAGTATGTGAGGCAGTTTGTATTTCTTTGTTGAGCTTTTAGTCAGCACAGTCAGCTCTTTTCTTCTTGGTGTTGATGAGTTAATTAACCAGTGTACCATATTTCTGTGAACAAATGCTCCTGCTTTGTTCTCTCAATAGTCAACAAGTATAACGTTTATATATCTCTCTATAATGAGTTTGCAGTAGGTGAATGACTGCCTTCGTTTCAGCTCTCACTGCTGAGATTCATCATCATTAGTTAGATGTCGGAGCAGCCAGGAAGAATAGTGATGGAGAGAACGCTATTCATTTGTTTGAGCGCAGTCTATTTACCTGTCATGTGTTGTGCGTCCCAATCGTTATTGTGCATGGAATAAATGTGCTGGAATGACCACAAAACAAGTTCACTGTTTCATCTCATCAGATTCTCCTTTTTTCTTTTTTTTTCTTTTTTTTAATTTCATTTTAAGTAGAGTTAAGCAAAAATCACAAGCTCTCCTTTCTTGTGGCTTTAAAAAAAACCTAACAAACAAACAAAAAACCGGCACAGTGGCGTAGTGGTTAGCACCTCCAGATTGTTCTGCGTTTGTATGTATACGTGCGTTTGTATGTATACGTGCGTTTGTATGTATACGTGCGCGCGCGCGCGTATATATACAGTACATATATGTGTGTGTGTGTATATACATGTGTGTGTGTGTGTGTGTGCGCGCCCTGCAATGGATTGGAAACCTGTCCAGGATTGGGACAATTAACGAGATAATTATTGCTATTCACGTCACCTCTCAGTGGTTTTAATGTTATGGCTCATTTTTTTATTGCCCAAATCCAGCGATTTTCTGCTAGTGAAGAACGGCATGCTGCAGCAGCCTAAATAAAATGTGTATGAACAGGAGCCAAATATTAATACATAAATATTCCCGTAGTTGTAGTTAATTGAGTTGGAAAATCTACCAAGGCACTTTTTGAAGTCCAGTTACTGTAGCTTTTATTGATCAAATAAAATGCTCATCCTTTATATAACTTAACTTATATAACTTAACGTGCAAGCTGTGCCAATAAATGGGTGATGAGGTCGGTGCAATATAACAAAATAATCTAATGATTCTATCATTCGGTGCAATATAACAAAATAATCTAATGATTCTATCATTCGGTGCAAATTGTCACTGCTGGGCCCTTGAGAAAGACCCTTGGCCCTCAACTGCTCAGGTGTGTAATGAGAGAAGAATAATAAGGGCATCTGCCAAATTCTGTAATGTAAAACTTTTGTCCTGATTAGTCTCACCAACAAGTGGTTTTCTTACGGCCACACAGTTGTTTAGTAATGGTAAGGGTTTAGTAAGATCATCTACTCTATCATGGTCATTTTAGGTATTTTTTTGATTATTATTATTGTTATTATTTCTTCCCCTGACCGCATTTCTTCTTGGAAATTGATGGTTCAGCACTCTCCCTCCAGGTTTTAATAATGTGTTGGACAGTTTTTAACCCAATTCCAGTCATTTAAATGTTTTCTTTGCTTGACATACACTAATAATTTGACCCTTCTGAAACGACGACTTTGTTTTTAGCCACGCAGTGTAGAAGGCAAATGAATTTCGGTATTCTGTACTGCTACTAAAACAGCTCTGGGGTAATTTCAGTGGACGTTCTCGTGGCGTGTTATCTTAAGCTCAGTGACTCTCAAGAGGTCTCCGCTTCATCATGAGCAACATGTCACCTTTGGGTACTGGCCTATTTCACCAAATCCACATAAGACCGTTATTACAGAGAAATATGCGGACTTGGGAAATAAATAAATAAATAAACAAACACCACTGCTACAACTTCCAGAAATCCTTGCTGGCAAGCCTATTTAGTCTAAGCTCATGAGATGTAGGTATTATGTTCTCAAAAGTCACACAGCAGTAGGAGAATACCAATGAGGACAGCGCTGCCTTGTTTTCTCCACTCAGTGATTGCTCCGAGTTCTGCATCCGAGGCTACCCTGCGGGGTCCCCAGAAGAGTGTGTGTGCGTGCGTGCGTGCGAGTGTGTGTGTGTGTGTGTGTGTGTATATATATATACTGTAGAAGTCATAAAGGTTCTCTGCAGAACCATCGAAGCACATCGAACACTCCTCCATATTAACAACCAGCTGTGACGGATAAGACGGCTAGTGCGCCCTGATAATCTTCTCCTCAGTTTTTATAGAAAATGACTTGCTTCTTCTTTCTCACTCTCTCAAATTCATGTGTTTGTATCTCTCACGAACAGTGAAAGCAAGGGAAGGGGGGTCTCGGAACAGGTAGCGGTTTAGGTTGTGCCGAGTGTCTCTGCTGTAATTATGTGTGATTACTTGACAGAGCGACACAATTAATGTTCCTGAACACAATGCGCAAATCGATGGCAGACACTTTTTGGTGCAAAGTGATCGATGAGCATCTGTACATGTTTATGCGGTGATGAAAGAGAGATTTCCAGATTGGTGCAGAGTGAGGGTATGGAAATGAGTTTGCTATTGAAGCCATTTATTTCCGGGGCTGTTTGTAGTTTCTGTTGTAGCTATTCATCAAACTGAAACACTGACAGGACAGGTTTCGATGACTGGATGATTATTTCGGGGGACGTGTTTATTAAGATGGAAATCCCCCGTGTACAGTCATGAGCCGTGTTATTTAGCTATAAAAAAAAAAAAGTCTCTGTGCGCAGAGAGCACTATAATGTTCTCCTGCTTAAAGGGTTAAGTGAGATGACTCTCTGAGACATTATCTGATTGACCTCATGCAGTAATAATTAGAGAGGAATCCGTGTGATCAGTCAGTGTGCACAGGCCCGAGCTCTCGTCTCCTGCCTCTTCAGCACTCTAATGCTGTTAAATGGCACGCTGACTTTCCATTCATCCCAGTGACACTTTGCTCTTTTATGGTGTCTCGCTGAACATGAAGATATAGTGAGGTGTTGTGTCGTGATCCCTCAACATGTTTTAGATGTTGGGGAAAATTAACACCGCATCGAATGCATTTTAAAGAATGATAAGGTAACGATGTGAGATGAGTTCTCACTTTGATTTTCAGCATCATAAGTATCAGTCTCTGTCTCATCACCAGATTCACATGTTTTTATCCATCACTCTTCGATTACATAGCTCGATTACATCACTCAACTCACTCATGTGTGCTGTTGTGTTTGCCTAAATTGCTTGTAATCAGTATGTTGCCATTTACACACTTAATGTTGTCGGTCATCTGTCTAGTGTGTAAGTGTGCTTCCCTGTTTTGATGACGATGTGATACTATATTACTTTTCAATTCAGTTTAATTTGTATAGCGCTTGACATTGTCGCAAAGCAGCCTTACACAATCAAAAGAATTAAGTTTGTATGACGTGTGAACGTGTATGAATCAAAATGATAAGTCTGTCCCTGATGAGCAAGCCGAGGACGATGGCGACAGTGGTAAGGAAAAACTCCCTGAGATGGTAATAGGAAGAAACCTTGTGAGGAACCAGACCCAACAGGGAACCCATCCTCATTTGGGTGAAACGGAAAGCAGGGATTGATCTGCATAATACTGTGTGAGACTGGAAGTTCAGTATAACAGGAGATGTGTTCAAGTTAAAATTGCGTCCAGTTTGTTATTGGAGGCTCAGGTAGACTGTAGGAAACTCCAGTCCTGAACTATCGAGCGACTGCAGTCATGACTCCTCAGTGAACAGCTGTCAGCATCAGCCGAGGCCAGGCTCGTCTTCGTGGAAAAGTGGAACCGTCCCCCCAAGCAGACCACACGGGGCATCCATGGATCTGGATCACTGACAGCTCAGGAGCGACATGTATAGCTCGACAGAGAGAGAGAGAGAGAGAGAGATCTATGATTTACACGGATTTACAAAA
>JAOVVB010000015.1:10167253-10190893 GCA_028570985.1 Heterobranchus longifilis
TCACAAATTTATTTCACTATGCTATTCTAGGGAGACACTTTCCAGTTAGTTTTTATTGCAAAGTCATAGTCAATTCAGATTTGCCTGCTGAACATGATGGATAAACTCACTTCTCTGATGTAAAAAGTTTTTTTATTTTTTATTTTACTGTAAACATGTCAAGCTCTTATTTCTAAACAATACTTCGATCAAACATGACATATGCATGGTTCATATTTTCACATTAGTAGAAGAGGGAGATGCAATGGTTAAAGTTAAGTTTGAGCTCAGGTTCATGGGGGGGGGGGATTATATGAGATGAAATATTACACACAGACACCATGACAGAAAATTCTATCCATGTTTGAATCCTGAATGTCTAATTGGTGGACTGCTTTTTGATGAAGAACTGTGAGATGCTCATGATGCAGGAAGTGGGTATACTTGGTAAAGACATGTGAATATGGCACCAGCGCGTCAGCTGTTCGAGTGTACCTCGTAGGCAGGAAATACTTTATTAGGATCCTCTGGATTTCTCAAAGGAATATTCCTTTAGCTGCACGTTTTTACCATCATCCTATTTCTGAAGCCGTACGAGAAACCTATGTTCAACTGCAGGGCATGAATCGACTTTAGCTTTGCTGCGAAACGTGTTGTATTGATGATTTTTCAACAGGTACTAAATTGAAATCGGTCTTTTGTCCTCTGTGGCATGATCTCCTTTGCCAGTTATGTTGGAAATGCCAAACATGCATTATTCCACTAGTGGAGTGAATTTCCTGCCCTATGGAGTTCATTATAGGAAATAACAAGTGTAGATTTATGTACCAGTGCATCACTGTTCCAGCAGGGGCAGAGTTAATCCCCTTTAGGACCGTATCGCACATCACCGTTCCCCTGTGCTGCTTTTGAACTAAGGTGATCATCTAAGTCTCGAAGCTCTGTTAAAACAACACAATGTTTCTTAAATCCAAGTGTACACCATAATCATGATATTCCAGAGTGTAAAGACTTCCTAAGCCTGGATTTAACCTGCCCACACCTTTTTTTTTAAGCTATTGCGTAGATGTTTGTGCACGTTAGGACGCCTCGGTTGCTCTGACACATCAGATGACAGCGCTGATCTTCCTAAAGTAGCAGAGGATTTTTTTGGTATGTGGAAAAAAAGCAGGTCCTTAGATGGATGGTACAAACAAACACCCACTAAAGCACCCATGGGATGCTGGAACATGTAGGAAATTTTAATACTTGTTTTTATGCCGCAGTTTGAGTACAGTTTGTTTAGAAAGGCATAATCATCTTTCTAGGTTTGTAACGCACTTAGATGAAGGAAGAATTTAATGCAGCGCCGGCATTTCGTTCTAAAAAGACACTTTTTGCTGCCAGACACATTTTCCGGCTGCTTAGCTCTGCTCACAAAGAAATGCTTAAGCCCCTTCTTTTTGGCTCAATGTCTGCATCCGCTAAGTCCATGGGAAACTGTCCATGAAGTTTGCTCTCCACCTCTCTGCCTCTCTGCAGTCACAAGCCAAGCATGGGTAAAGCAGTTTGCAAAGCTGCCAGGATCTTGGGCTCGGAGATAAGGACGGAGTTTTGTTCCTCTCTGGGAGACGTGTCCCGAGCCTCTCTGACCCGTACCTGCCTGAGGAGAGACAGATAGCTTCTCCATGCAACTGTGCTCATCAGAGAAACAAAATTGCCAGCACCATGGAGCCGTGCAGGATAATGCCACAGGGCCTGATTCATGCTCTCATCCATCTGGACCCGGTTGGGAAGAAAGACTGGTTGAAATGTATGTGTGTCTTTTGGAGGTGACCTCTCTGAGGATCTGGCCTGGAATCCGTCCCAACAGAAGGGACATTTGGAGAGGGATGCTAAACGAGGACATACCTGCAGGAGGTCTACACACATCCTGGAGGCAAACTATAAGCTAGGTGTGTTAATGGACTTGGATTGCTAAGGTGAATTAAGTTAATATATTAGGCACACTAAGAAAGAAGGAATAACATGTTTGAAAGTGCAGTTATAGAAAAATAATCAATGATGGGGGGCCAATATGAAACATAGTGCCTGTATTGACTGTTATGTCTGTAACCTGGGTCAGAGGTGAGGAAGCAGGTCCTAAAAAAGGCAGGAGGTTTGTGAACACAACTTAACAAACAGACGAAGACATGATGGGGTTAAATAGGGAAATGAATTCGAAGATACTGTAATAATAAACAGGTGAGAATCATCATCATTATGACAAGATGGCAGAACAAGACAAAAAACATGGAAGTGCATTCATGCTGAAATCTATGCCATGCAGCTGAGGTGGGATTACATGGCAGTTTCTTCACTAAATAGCACATTTTGTAATCTGTTTATTATTAGGCTTAGATTTGATGACGTAATCGGCAAGTCGCTTTGAATTCCGTTATTCTTTTTCGTCTGCACCTCTGCCTCAGTATATACCTCATCACAATGGGCTCGAAAGCAGCGAAATGCTTGCTGGATTACAGCAAAGTGCCTCCATCCTGTATGTGTATTGTGCCCTTCTCCCTATTTCCTACAAATGACAAAGTGCATTGAGGATATTCTATGAGAAGTCATTAATCTTCAGCAGTGTGTTCGTTAGAATTTAAATGAACACACTGAATCTCTACCATAATGTTTTACAACAGTGCTTCAAGATGCCTTAAATAGGGTGCAGGTACAGTATATGCGCAAATGTTGTTTTCAAATGTTGAAAATAATGATCATGTTGGCGAGCAGCTGCAGACTTTTCATTTTCAATTATAGAACAGTTAGTTGCGATGCAAGAGAAATCTGATTTCCACACGTGGTGGTGATGGACGTTAACGGCGCCGGGATGTTGAACTATACGCATCACTCTGTGTCCCAGGTGTTTTAATCATTAATTACACTAACTGTTGGTTGCAGCATGGGTAAGAGTAGGTCCGTACGATCCACAGTACTGAGAAGAGAGAAGCGAAATATCTAAACCCAGATTTAAAACCAGGTTTTAGGTTAGAAGCTACAAAGCTAACCTAACTTCTACTGTAACACAAGGCTGAGTCACAAATCCCTCTGTACCCCTTAATCAAGGCCACTACTTGGTTTGTGGCACAAGTGATTGTAAACCCTGGTGCACTGGCTTTCCATTTACCACTATTTGGGATTTAACTGCAGAACTCCGAGGTTAACAGAGATTATATAATATTTTTAAGTGAAATAAGTGGAAAAGTAAGAGAAACGTATGAGATTTACAGGACTGTCCACCACCTCTATGGTTTATTCTTCTCACCTATTGGCTCTATAGTGGCGGTAAGAATTTAAAACTACTTTCACTCCTGTGTAGTGTGCGAACTGTCCAACAGTTGCGGTCCATTAGTTCCGCCAGTCGCAGACGGATCCGTGTTGCCGGAGCAAAAAAAACCTGTTAAAAAAAGACAAATCCTAATCTGCTGATAATAAAAGGTGTTTGTGGAACTGTTGTATAAAAGCAATATCATACTCAAGACCTACATCACAGCCGTGCTGATATTCAGTACAACAGCACTTCCACTCAAGTGATACTGCTTAAATAAACTTGACTCATTCTTGTAAACATTTTCTCCCCCCAATATCACAATTGGCTGGTGATTTTTAACATTTAATTCTTTTAAACATGTTTTACATTTTTATTCTGTGTACACCATTCCTAAGATGTTTCACATCTCGCTCAAAGGACACATGATACGATGACGTGCTTCATAATTGCTATTAGATTTGAATTGAAGACAACCCCGAATATAAACCGGTTGTCAGTGAGAATCTTATCTCGGTGGTATTTTCTGCTGAGAAGCCCCCCAAAAAGCTTCGAGATGGTGATTTGAAATTGAGCGAGTCTCGGATTAATTCTTTGCACATTAACGTTGTTAATTGCTGCTTTTGTATTACAGTCACCTCTGATATTTCACATAACGTGCAAAAAGCAATTAACTTGACAAAGCCCGAGGGCTGAGCTTTGGACAGCTTCCTATAAGCAGATCTCTCAGCAGATCCGGATTTGTCCTTCAGAACGACTGCCGCACCGCGGCAGATCAGCGTGGCCGCTTCTGTTTTTACAGGGTGTCACAGTATGGAAGGCGCTGAGCTCGATACGGAGTCGTGGGGGAGTTGAGATGAGCTCGAGCTTGACTGAACAGCCTGTTTTTGTTGGTTTCTGCTCGAGCTGTGAAATGCAATCGATTGTGCAGTTTAATCGTTCATTTCTTGGTCAATTCATTTGATTTTTTAAATTCAGAATTTAGCCACACTTTTTATATTATTTCGGTATACTTACAAGAGTTATACGGTTAATTTGTATTTTTTTTTTTAAAGAAATATACCCAGCTTTTGCAGAAAATACAAACCACTTTCATCTCCTACAAACATTTATATTTTGTGAGGAAGTATTTCTTCTTCTTTTGTGTCTTTTATGCGCTGTTTGTGCAATACTGCCACCTACTGGACTGGAGCAGGGAGCAGAACGTTTATCACGTTATACTAGCATAACAATTTAATCAATCAAGGTTACAAATTGCACAGCATTTCAGTATATGCTAAAAACTTTTAATAGTGCAATAATGCTTCAATAACTGTAAAAAAATATAGCTGCTTGAGACAAATCAGAAACGTTTTAATGCTTTTGACTTGAATTATACCGAAATTCGAGTTAAATTGAGTCGAGTTCGTGAATATTTTCACCTCTCTCTGTGCACAGCTCTTATCGGAACATGATGAGCTCTACTCTCATGTGTGTCTTGGTTCTTTTTGAACTCATTTAGTCCTTTTTCTTAATTTACCCAAGTTGTTTCTTTCGTTGTTAATATGCAGTTCTTCACTTTTGAAGAAATGCATTCCATGATCTTTATGTCTCGTGTTAATTCCTAGTTTTGACCTTTTGCCTGTTCGATCAGTGCAGATGCAGGTTGCTGCAACAGACCACACCACCTCATAGACAGCTTTTAAACTCTAATAAATATTTGCTTTTAACCACTAGACCGCTAGTTTGTTAGAAAATCCCAGTTTTCAACATCTTAAAATATTACTTAGCTCAGCTCTGTAGTCCGGTTGCTGAAAGGAGCCGGCCTATTACCTATTGCTGTCTTGATTGATGGGGATACAGCGCCATATAGGTTATTTTCCTACAGCTGGGAGAAGTGTAAGGACCAGAATGTGTCTGGAAATTGGAATGAAGCAATCCATGTGAGCAGGAATATGTAATATGCGGCTGCTATCTCCACACTCCCAGGTCAGCCCTAATACAGTTATCAGACCTCAGCAGAAAGTGTGGCACAGCGCTCGGCATGCTTCAAACACGGCTCAGGCAGGCAAAACCGCAGCCTTCTGATCACCGCAGGGGGTCAAGCAACGTCACCAACCTGCTCTTAAGGCCAGCGTCCTGGCCAGCAGTGGTTTCAATCAGAAAGCTGCCTTTAGGTAACTAGTTCTTCTAACAGTAGGTCTGAAACGTTCTATAAAAATTCAACTGGTGTACATTTCTTCTTTTTTTCCACCTGCATACTCCAGTTTTATTACTGCTCTCAGGATCATTTGAACAGTGACAGTTACCTACTGTTTGTTCTGTGTGATTGTGTTAGTCTATTAATCATGCGTTCACATTGCACTATAGGAATAAATCTGCCAGTTCAAATAGCCTGGAATGCTTCCTGTCAGAGTCATGGTTTGTGATGGTTCTGCATTCGTCATGTTTGATGGCTGATGGCATGTTCAAATTTGCATCAAAACCATTTTTGCTTGAGGACACACATTTTTGATTTGCATTGAAATATGTACATAAACTTTATGACTTTGACAGTTGTGAAGTGATGGAGTGTTGTGCGAATGCTTATTTCGATGTGCAACGACTCGAAGAGCATTGAAATTACGACTGGCCATTTCTCAGTTCTGACTTCCACCGGCTAAAACCACACTTAGCTTCAGGAAATATACTTCAGTGTTCTTCTGGCCCATATCTTTTTTTTTTTTTAGCATCATGAAGGATATGCAGGTTGGTTTAGGGTGCAACAATCTTGCATACCTAGATTTTTAAAATTGCCTTTAGTGCTTGAAATTTATTTAGTGAGTTTAAGGGTAAAATTGAGGCGGCATGGTGGCTTAGTGGTTAGCACTGTCGCCTTGCAGCTGTGGCATTAACTCGGGTTTGATTCCCGCCTTGGGTCTGTGTGCATGGAGTTTGCATGTTCTCCCCTTGCTTGGTCGGTTTCCAAAGACATGTAGATTAGGCTGATTGGCGTTCCCAAATCGCCCACAGTGTGAATGAGTGTTTGTGTGTATATGTGCCCTTCGATGGATTTGCACCCTGTCCAGGTCTCCTGGGATTGGCTCTGGGTCCCCCCACGACCCTGTATACAGGATACTATGATATAGATGGTGAGTGAGTGATTGAAAGATGGCACTTCGTATATATATCTGCATAGGACTGATTCTAATATCTTTATTAGCAAAAAATATGTCCTACTTGGGTATTATTGCCTGCTATGCCACCTTTTCCCTCTGGATTATCTAACAGGAATAATGAAAAGAACTATACTGCACAAAGCAGAATTCATTACTGACACGATTTGTAAATGTAGTATCCCAATTTTAAACCTCTATAACCCAGTCATTACAAATGACATTTTTTTCCCCCTTGGGCTTTGTCCCTTTTATCCTAGGGGTCGCCACATCAGATTAAGATCTGGCACAGGTTTTATGCCGGATGCCCTTCCTGTCACAACCCTACCATTTTTCTAACCCGGTTCGGGACCGGCACTGCATGCACTGGCTGGGGTTGAATGGAGTTTTAAGGTTAAGTGTTTTGCTCAAGGACCCAACAACAGTGGTGACCCAGTGGTGGTGGAGCTCAAACTCCTGACCCTCCAATCAGCAAAATAGAGCCACCACTGCTCCATTCATAAAAACTGACATTAACCAGTTTTTTATTAATAATAATAAAATTCTTCAAGTTAATAACTTGGATACATAATCAAAACTAAAAATAACTCACTAAGTTACTCTAATAGTTAAGAAATTATACATAATTCAGCTGTGCCATTCCTTTGTAGTAAATGAATTTATTCCATGTACTTGAAACTTGAAACTGCTATGATAATTTTCATCAGAGTTATGTCAACTAGTAATCGGAAACTTTACACAGATGTTTGTGTTTTGATGCTCCTAGTTACTGATTTCAATGTTGGCGGTTCGAGACCCGGCTTTGCTAGGTTGCCGATGTTGGGCCTTTAACCCTGTCTGCTCCAGGGGTGCCAAAAAAATGGCTGACCCTGTGCTCTGATCCCTGCCTACAAACAAAACCGGGATACATGCAGATGTTCACTTTGTACACTCTGTACTTTGTACACTTGACCCCAAATAAATAGATTTGTTTAAAACTGCATTTGTGAGAATGTTTATAATGTAGAAACTTCTTTAGAACAACTAGAGAGCAGACGTCTGTTTGTCAGTTTGGCCAGTGCAGAATGCTCACTTCACGCCTCTATGTTGTACAACAGAAAGTGTAGAAGACTTTGGTAGTAAACACACAGTGGCATATGGAAGAGACATTCAGTAAGCCTCTTATGATGCCAAAATATTTGAGTACTATTTTAGTCCTGCGTATGCAAATTCACTGAACAGGAGTGGGTTTTTCAAATGTATTCATTTTTGGGAGAAAATCCTAAACTAATATCCAATTTCCACAAGTTTCATTTGCTTCTGGTTTTTAAAAATCTGCTTATTGTGCATTATTTTCAGTGACCGTACACTCCTGGACACAGATTATACACAGAAAGCTTACAGCTCAGGTGGATAAAGCAGAATTTGCCTGGGTGATCTAAGACTCGAGCAGACTAATTGCACTGGTCAGGTTTGCTCCACCCCACGTCAAACCCTGAATGCGCCTCTAATAAATCTGACTCATTAAAATTCTCACTGACTCATTCGTTTCCATTGTTCCTTGGCCGGATAGCCTGCTTACCTCTGCAGCTATGCATGAGGAATGTTGGCATTGGCCTCTCTGTTTATTCTCCCTTATTGGACAAGCCTTAAGTGCATAAAATACCGTCACACAGCCTCCTTGCCCAGGTTGACCCAGTTGTGGTCGACAGAGTTACGCTCCTTTTTAGGAGCCCCATAAGGGTGTTCTGATCGCCGCCTATATGGCTCCCATGGGTTTTAAACTAAAGGGATGTTGTGGTGGAAAGTAGAATATAGAGCAACAGTGCTATAAAACCCGGCTCTCAAAACATTTCTCAAGGGGGCAGCCTGCCAAGGACTTAACTCCCAACACAGGCTTTATTACAGGACATGGCTCAAGCATCTCACTCAATCTGTGGTCTGAGCATAGAACAGCAGTGACCAAATCTTTGGAAAGATTTTGTCTGTATTATGTTATGGTTTAGTTCTTCTGTTTTTGTAAAAGAGAAATATGTTGGTTGAGAAACTTGAGCCAAAAACTAGATTTTTTTTCCTTCTTTGTTAATTATGACCCAACAAGTGTAAAGTATAGTTCATCTCAAAAAATTTGAATATCACGCTATTTTGGTCATAATTTAATTTGTAGCACTGAAGCTCTAGATTCATTACATGTAAAGTTAAATACATCAAGCCTTTTTTCTTTTATACAATAAAAAAAAAATCAGTCTCTTTAAATGTAAAAATATTTCTTAAGAACGATCAAAAAGGATTTACAATATAAAACTGTCCAAATTCTTAAAAGCATGTTAATTTCTTTACTCAATACTTGGTCAAAGCTCCTTTAACATAAATTACTTAATCAATGAGGCATAGCATTGAGGCAATCAGCCAGTGGCACTGCTGAGGCGATCCGAGGTTCTTTCTCTCCTTATCCCAGCTAAGACGCACCTGACGTTCTCTGGTTCAGAAGTGGCTTGATGGTAGGAATGCATCATTTGTAGCCCATTTCCAGAAGACATCTGAGCATGTTGGCTCTTGATGCACTGTCTCTAGCCTCACTCGACTTCTTGTGAAGCTCTCCCAAGTTCTTGATTCAACTTTGCTTGAGAATTAAAAAAAAAAAAAGGCTTGAGATATTTCACTTCCCATGTAATGAATGTACAGTATATGAGAGTTTCACTCTCTGAATTGGATTACAACAACAAAACTTTTCCACAATGTTTTAATTTTTAGAGATCCACTACAACTTTTTTTTTTTTTTTTTTTTTGTGTAGGACCTCGCTTGCTTTAGCATACTCGCTCACACCAGGGGAAATTAACACCTCTCAGCCAAGCTCCTGTCTTTCCTGACAGGTTCTACTGATAGATGCCCATGGGTAGATTAAGATTAGTCTTCACTGTCGGATATTGCATGGCTTTTTCCCATTGCTGTGAGTTTTATCACCTTCTTGACTCATTGATCAACTTGACGTCCCTAGCCCAGTCCCCCGGAATAGGAACGACATTCTCCGTTACTGCTTTGTCAGTTTGTTTTACAATGCAGATCGTAAAAAAGCCATAGGCAGTGAACAGAAATTACTGTGGCGTGTTGGTGTGAATCACTGCATGTTGATGAATCCTTGTGTCTGTGCTTCTCTTCCACAAAGAGATGCAACTTCTGCACCATATTAGCTCTGGAAGTGTCCGAGATCCGATCACAGCACGGAAGTTACATGACTTTGCGTTTACAAATTGCATTACACAAACCTATTTCAAAATGTTTAAATTTGTTGCATAATTTACAAAAAGGAGGAAATGGGGGTATATAACGTACTTCAAGTACAAAAGTAGGTACAAGTACTCCACAAAGAAACTGATTTTTTTGTTCTGGGTATTTGACTTAGTTACTGATGAACAGTGATTTTTTTAAAGTATTTTTAAACACAACTGAAGTTGATGCTGCTGATAATATAAATGTAGAAAGTAGAAGTTGACAATATATAAATGACTGTATTTATTGACTGTGATCAGATGCTTCATAACTTTATGAGGCATTACAAGAGATAAACATGTTTAATCCAATTTATTCAAAGACAGTTTATAATAATTATTTGCCTTGTTGGTTTAGACATGGCTGGACAGAGAGGAGTGAACAATGCAGAAGTTTTAGGACAAAGGACATTAGCTAACATCAGCTAGAATGTTAATAACTCAGCATTTATGAATTTTAAGGATAAAGAAGACACACCTTACAACAGTGCAAATAGCCGCTCTGCCGTGCTTGTAGTTTAATGTCAAGGAATCTGTGGTTCTTCGGATGCTGAACATAGTTCAAGTACTTTATACAGTTAAACCTAAGGCTAAAGTATGTGCCAAAATATAATAAGCTTGTAAAAAAATGTTATTGGTGTGAAACACAAACCAAACACATAATAATTCACAACTCTTTTGCTCAGTATATTATTTAGTTACATAACTTAGTAACATAACATAATTCTTAAGCAAACCTTAAGAAGTGTACCCGTTCAAGATGCTCCACTGCCCAGAGACCAAGTGGGATGCATGGGTCCCCAAGTAGGACCCATTGTCCAGTTAATCATCAATCACTTTGGTGCATTAACCAATCAGCGTTTTCATAATGACTGGCCGGTCATTTCTGTAAACTAAGATTAGTGGAATTGTTTTGTTTCTGTACTTTCCATGTGAGGTGGAGCTCAGTTGTGACATGGTATGAGTGACCGCATGAATGCGTATGTTTAGATTAGAAAATCAATGCACATTTGTGTGAATGTTACCTAAAAAGGGACAATTCTCTGTTTAAAATGTGAAAAGTAAAAGTACAGGTTTTTCATTAAAAAAATGTAACAAGTAGGAGTTAAAAGTATCAGATGCAGAAACATACTCGAGTAAAGTACAGATACACAAAACAATACTTCATTATTTGCACTTCGTTACTTGCCATCTCTGCCTCTTTTATGCTCATTAACTACTGACCCAGTAAGGTTATGAGTGAGCGCCTGCCGTGTTGAAGGCGTCTGCGCCCGCGCCATTGAGTGCTGCTTTTATTTTTGCAGGGATTCCACAGCAGCTGTTCTTTGCATAGCAATCAGATACAGGGGAAGCAGGCGTAAGATGATGGGCAGCAATTAGGGGATAAACAGTGCGGAGCTGACGCAGGAAGTGGTGATGGAGGACTTGATTGTGGTTTATCGATCCTCTGAATGGCATCCTAAAGCTTCAATTTCAGCGACCTTTTTTTTTCTTTTTTCTTTTCCTTCAGATGGATGATGCTGACTTGATAGAAAAGTGTCGCATTTTGGAAAATGAACACTTTTTATAGGACATTATAGTTGTTTTTTGCAGCCTGATCCATGCTAGTGATTTGATAAAAGAGGAAATGGCGTAATGTTACGGAGAGTGGCAGTGAAGCAGCTCTTGACAGTTTGTGGGGTTATTTTAGTACAGCCGGAGGGTTTTGGAAGAGCTCCAGGTTTCTAGTTTCACTCCTACTACGTGTCGAGTGGTGTGAGTTCCAGCTGCTTATGTCCTCTCTTGGGCGCTGGAGTGTGTATCGATAGTGTGACCTCATTCAGCTTGCAGGGCCAACTGGATGCCAAATTTGCAGACAACACTGCGCTTTGAACTGGCTAGAAAAACTACTGGTACTTTTTTGTCTGTATAAGATTTTACATTTATTTGCACTAGTCAACCATAACGTTAACAACAAATAAAATTACACATTAACATTATGAATTATATACCAGTATAAAATGGTGACAGGATCATGCGCACCCAAGGCGTATTTATGCCTGTATGGAGAAAAGGCCAGTCTGTCCATTCCACAGAAAAGCCAATGTAGTACAACCCACTGAAAGAAGCCAATGCTGGCTGTGATAGAAAGGCACCAGACCATCGGGTGCGCCACAGCTTGCCGCTAAAATCGGGCAAAGAGCACAAAACCGCCGACCTGATCTCCAAACTCCCCACCATCCCAATCTGATCGAGCACCCATGAGATACCCCAGACAGACAAGTCCATTCCACAGAGGCCCTATCCCACAACCCACAGCACCTAACGGATATCCGGTTGACGTGTTGGTGCCAGACGCCATACCCCCAAAAAAGGCACAAGGGGAACCATATTTAATACTGGGCATAATGTTTTACACTGTAATGTTATGGCTGATCAGTGTACAGTATATACTGTAGCAAAGTTTATACTTTTAGTTTGTCTCGTTTGGTTTAGTTCCACACTAAACATAATTTAAAATGAGAAACGTTATCTGGAAACATTCAGGCTAAAAACACGCTCGTAAAAACGAGTGTGGTGAATTGGACAAAAAGAAAAGGAACCGCACATAGAAATCTCGGAGCACTGAAAACATGGAGCCTGTGCTCTGTATTGTAGCCAACCTTTTTGTTTTTCTGTCCCGAATCACTTTTTTTTTTTTTTTTTCAACACTATCCTTTTGAGTCATTTGAGCAGCTCAACAATTGCTGCCTGCAACCCAAAATGTACAGCATAATTGTTTCCCTTCCTGCAGTGAGGTCGATTCAGGGTCGAATTGCTTTCTCACTGCAATCGAAGCAAACTGAAGTTCACTCCGATGCCGAGCGCTTGATTCTGTATGCATCCGTGATTGCTGTGTTCTCCCGAACGAACCGCACCAAGGAGAAATCACACTAGAGTTCAATTGAGATACAACAGCGGAGATAATGACCGAGTTGTTTCACGGCAGAGAGATCATTTGAAATGAATGACCTCTCTCCAACAGAATCTCACTTTTGCAATAACAATAACGAGCTGGATGAGTAGACAGTCGCCTCAGAGTCTTATTGTGTTGAGCTTCTGGCTGAGGAGGACATGCAGTTTTTGCAGAATTATATGTAGAGTGAAGCAAGACTTTCAGCAAGACTGTATAATTCATAGCGATATTAATACTGAAATGGTTTAGTATTAATCTCTGGCATCATGCCGCACTATATTTTAAAATGTGTTAAACAGTCCCTTAAGCTCCTTTTACACAGAAACTGTGCTTTAATGTCGATAACGAGCCCCAAAATATTGCGCTTTCCCTCACTTTTGACATTCATACAGTATCCACAAACTGTGCTAAGCGGTTTTGGTGCTAAGCTGTTTTTCAAGCAGCACACAGCTTCCCACTTGACGTCGGCATTGGTGTCTAGGGTGAGGTACTGCCTTGGAAATACCACACATATACTGTACCATTGCTTCAGAAACAGTAGGAGCGATTAAATTGAGTGTTAAGGTGCTATCCATGCACATTTACATCACTCACCATACAGTATGCAGCACTCGATTCGAAGTTTACTGTGTCCCAAGTTCACTCGAACAGATGCTTAACTGAGCTGCCTTCCCACTTTAGGATTGACCTAACCAATCATAGACAAAGCTGAATTTTTTTTCTATATCTTACTGTGGCTGTGAATTTTAGAATAAGCCCATGCTGTCAATTGCCCTCTGAAACATTTACTGTTGTTTAAAGCTCCGGACAGTGTCTTGCTCACATCACACATCTCAAAACCTCAGTCTCCTGTTCTGCGGGGGTGGTTCTCCCATTTCACACAGATTTCGTCTCGGACCGACCCTTAATTCCACCTCCGTTGCATGGAGGCCGTGGTGCAACGAACCAGCTGTGTGAATGGGGCTTGAGATATAAAGTGTGAACATGGCCTGACCTGAGTGTGTAGATCAGCACCACTGAGCATGTTCATTAAAAAGTAGTACCTTAAATTGCACCTTAGACTCCAAAAATAAAAAAAGTGTAGACCTGAAGCCTGCGTGGGTGTGTGCGAGCAGAAACGGTGATCTTTTATTTGTTATTCATAATATCACAACACCCCATGTGTGTGTTTTGTACAGTAGTTGTGGCAGAGAGAAAGTTTTTAGTCTGAATTTTATATTGACATTTGTTTCATCTACCTGATGTTTGTTAGTACTTGCAGTGTACATTGCAATTATATTGAAGACCGGCCATGTATCATCCCTTTTTAATAATCTGTCCAGGAGAATGATGGAATCCGCGATCGATTAACTAGTAGCGGACAGGTAATGGCCATTTGCTCTGCCAATCCTGTACCTGTTTATTCTGCTACCGCAAGAGCGGTGTAGCAAGAGGCAGTAAATGCAGCTGATGCAAGCTGCCATAAAAAAATAAATAAAAAGGCCATAAAAAAGGCCATGGTCACACATGCTATGCAGAGGAACATTGTTTCACATGGTTAATGGGATCATTAAAAAAAACTCACGTGTGTCGTATCCATGCTGCGAGAAAAAAAAATGCATATGGGGAAGTTCTGCTGGTGTGTGTCGGGGGGCATTTGGGTTTTTTGATATGTCATTATAGAACCAAAAGGATCACTACCTAGAAAATAAATTTTTTTGCTGCCGGATTATGGGAATGATGTCACAAATTGTATTTTTTATTTTTATTATTATTATTGGTCATGGAAACGAGATAAAATTCAGTCGTCAGTGAATATAGAGTCGTCACTCTATATCGCACAATTTTGATCTCTAGATATATTTATAAAAACATAGTAATGTTTTTTACTGTAATGGCTAAAATGCTCTGGATTTTTAAGGGCTACATTCTCTAACGAACAATGACATCTTTGTATACTGAAGATTTATAGTTTGGATCTCTGAAAAATGAAGTTAATAGAAATACCAAATATATATAAATATTGTGTTAAAGGTCGTCGATGTTTGTTGTATGTAGTAGGCCAGATTTGTGCTGGCTTTTAATGCCAGTCCGTTCCTCTGGTTACCACCGCAGGTATTTTTCACACCCGTGGGAAACACTGATTTGTGTGTCACATTGCATCGTACATGGATATTAACCGAGGCAAACCAGAAGGTCAATACAGAGGTCAGACTATATTAGTAACTATATTAGTAGACTATAATAGTAAAAATATGACACATATTCACTCAAATGACATTAGTATAATGAAATTCTAAATGCAGATCTCATAGATATCCTTACTATCATACTTCCAAGGATTTTTCCCTAATCAATTCCATCAATTAAGATGTGCATGTAACCCTGCAAGTGTTTTCCTATACAGTATTAAAAAAAAAAAAAAAATTATATATATATATATATATAAATGTATATATACATTTTTCCGGGACAAGTGATTAAACCGGAAAAGACCTCCGAGGCAGCCGTGAGTAAACAGTGTCACCATGCATAAGACCACTGCCTCACTCACTCGGAGCGCAGCCATTAAACCTACAGCTTACATAAAAATCAACAAATTTTCCTCAACTTCAACCTTTTCCTTCCATAAGACATTCACCTTGTTCTGATAATCCGTAACATTATTTTAGCCGCTCACAATTTGCAACCATCAACTTTGAAGACGCGTCACTCGGATGTCCGGTAATTATCCCAGACAGCCGCATAGTCTGAGAGGAGACGAAATGGCTGTTTGTAAAAAAAAAAAAAAAAAAAAAACAGCAGCTGCTTCGAGAAAATGTTGTCTAATAGCGTGTTTGATTTGCACATTTGATTGCAGACCCGTAAATTGACGGCATGCAGGAAACTAATGCAGAAGTAGGACGTTAGATCATCTTCAGACAGAACAATATTTCGATTTATCCTCATGGACAAGATGCTTTATGTGATCAAGCAAAACAGTGAATCATCATGCCCCTGGTATTCATTTTTTCTGAAATGAGAAACATTTGCAAAAGTAAATGCTCCTGTGATTAAACGTGGTCATCAAATCGTTCATAGGAACCAGAAGAAAAAGAAAGACATAATTCCTATTGGTGCACAGATTTATAGTAGCTATGGTTCTTTACAGTCAGAGAACGGGATTTGGGTATCAGGTGCAGGTTGTCTGGGATATCCCCTCATAAATTACAGTGTAGCGTGTGAGCCCTGCCAGCGGGATTGTCAATACATCGTGGTGATGTTGATTTGGCAGCGTTACAGATGCCGGGACAACGCAGGTATTAAATTGTGTTTGAAAGTTACAATTACTTTGATGAAATGACTTGGGAACAACGCTGACTACACATGCTTTGTCTGGGAGGCTGTAATGTCCGTCCCGCTCTCAGAAACCCGTACTAACTTTCAAATGTAAAGTTGCATAAAACGTGCATTTTCCCTAGGATGTCAGTCAATTTACAACAATAGTTTGTCTGCTACTGTATGTTCACGGACCAACAGACTCCAAATGAGTTTACATTATGTGCTACAATATGTGAACGATTTTAAAAGTCTTGTCCATTTGAAATGAATGATTCCAGGAACCAAAGATCAGGGTTTGTAAAGATGCTCCAAAAAGCTTGTTGTTTAGAAGTGTACTGTAGCTCTCGAAAGATTCTTTCTCCGTTTGAAACGGTGTACAGAAGTGCATGTACAAGGAAGTGTTCTTGGCCAGTCAGCATCTGAATCTGCTGAGTGGACAAGATATATCGGAGGCTCCGTGGGCCGTGGGCTGAGACTACATAAACTGGGGCACAAAAACTGCCATCTTAACTCCGAGCAGTCATTTGAAGAGACAAGTGACTAGCGGCAGAATTTCTCTGGTTTCTCTAGCGTCTGTAAGGAATACACCCAGAGAGTGTCTTCTGTGAGACAGCATGTCTGCCTTAATTAAGACTGCGAGTCGAGCTTAAGCGTGAAATCTAGTGTTGTTTTATGAACACGAACATGTGTCCTCACCATTATTACTAGACACAACATGTTTTTATGTTATAAACAACCCTTGCCAGGAGAACGTTCCTGCTTAGCATTTAGCATGCGTCCCAAAGGCAGACCTGACGGACAGGTAGGTCATAGCCGTCCTCAGGCATAGCATCGTGTTCGCTCCTTCCTCCTCGCTCCTCAGCTTTCTGCTCGACTTCTCTCATCCTGCCGCCTTGTGCTTCTGATATGCGCCATCTGTCAGCACGCGCTTGTGCTTTTTCCAGGAGGCATCTGCGATTGACACGTCCCTGGCAGCTTGCGCCAAGCCCGGGCATCTGTGTTTGCCACCCTGACTTTCCTAAAGCCAGGCTGCAGAAGAACCAACGTGCGAGACAGACACCAGGCGGTGACGCACAGCCCAAGACCTGAAGTCCTTATCCAGTTCATTGATTTATCCGACTTGTACATGCAAAGCTGTCCAATAGGCATTATCACAGGGAAGAAATATGACATCTGGCACAAGCATAGCCATTATTGAGTGGAGAGTAATAAAGTCAGAGATGCCCGGGCTGCGTCAGAAAACTGTGAGCGCTGGTAAATTATGGCATTTATTTGGAAAGCGGATTCTAGTATGGAAAGAAAAGTGAATTAATTGAAAGCTGATCGATGAACGTAATAACTGTCCTATTGTAAGCACACAGGAATGGTCCATGTACAGAATAAAAAAAAAAAAAATTTTTAAACAAATAAATTTGCTTAAAAAGAGACAAAATGTGCCAGATATATAATCAGCAATTAAGTAAAAAGATTAAAAATGAAGGATAGATTAAAGTTCGTCATAATGCTAATATGGATCACTGTGTGCTTCTTAAAAATAGTAGGAGGCTGATGGGAAAGGAGGACGACATAGTGGCTGAAAAGATCATTAGATTTTCCAAGTGCGCCTATTCTAGAAGATTTTAATCACTCCAAAATGTCTGCACTCCATGATCATGTTGTTCTCGTATGTTTTTATAAAAAAAATTTTTTTTTAAATTGAAACGCATTCAGAGAGCGTTCTGTAAAACTAGGCCTAAAGTATTCAGACAAAAGTGAAATTAAATGTTTTAATGGCGTTCTCAAATGTTTTAAATGATGACGATGGCGATAATAAGAATAATCTGTTATTGTATGCAATGAAATCACTATGCAATAATCAATATTTAATACGCAGTCTTTTATTATTCAAATCCTGTATGGATTCGTCTGCAGGACTCTGGTGTCTCTCGTTTGCCTCAGAAGTTCACAATTCATGTGGGAATTTCCGAGTTCTAGACGTTTTTTGTGCACAGATGGGGACACTTTTTTTTTTTAGAAAGTAAAAGTCCTGCCTTATATTATTCATCCCCAATCATTAACTGAAGCCGGTGATTCTGATGAACACAATTCTTCAGCCTGACTAATTAGTGACATCACCTGTTTTGTGCACAGGGAGAACTATAATAAATGGCATATGTTGTCCTAATACATTTGGACACCAGTGTAGTTTTAGGATGACGAAACATTCTGTATGTTTGGATTCATGCATATATAAGGAGAAATAAAAAGTATAAAGTGCATTTTTTTTATTGGATTTCTATTTTTTTTCGTCCCCCCTGTATCAGCAGCACATTCATGCAGCTGGAATTCCCACTGAAGCTGATTACTTTCACTGCTTCTGTGTTATCTCATTAACACCAGACTTCCGCCTGCCCGACACACACACACACACACACACACACACACACACACCACAGACACTTGTGCACTTGCCGTGCCAAGAGGTAGGCTGGTAAAGGCTAGTGGGTGCACTGGGAAGCTTGCCATTTTGTTGCTATTACAAACCAAGAGATTGGTTCACTCCCTAGAAACACTTCCATTCTCCATACCCTACTTTTTGTCTTTTCGTCCGGTCTCCGTGTGCAGACTAAACTCCTTGTACGTCCTCTGATAAGGCTGTTAGGATTCTGCTGTGTATGCGGAGGTGAGATTGAAGCTGTCTTGCTCTCCTGGGCTCAACATCAGACCCCCCGAAGGGGCTGCACTCGACAAGCGCGGAAAGAGAATCCTAATGCCGCTTCACACCGAGCCCAGTCTGTCTCCTCATCACTTCCCTCTTACGTCTAAGATGAAATAAAGGATTCTCGACTTGGGCCTAGCTCTGAAAGAAGCCAGGTGCAGGCTGTCTGAGATAGAAAGGGGTTAACAAGTACAAATTTTCCCTCAGTGCTGTCCTGCGGCGTTGATCAAAGCATGGTATAAACGCTTTGAGCTCGTTCGTGAGCGCCGCAGTGGCTCCCCAGAGTGGGAGGAACGTTCGAGAATCCCCAGAGAAAAGCGTGGTGCTAAGATGACTGGCACACTGCCACCTGCAGACCGGAGAATCTGTTGAGTGCTACGGGAGTTCCATCACTTCTGTGAGATCCTGTAGGAGTAAAAGACATACGGATCTCCATGAGGTTGATGCTTTCAGACTGAAAAATGAACAACTGCAAATCTATTACAACCTTCAACTGAGTAGATAGTATATCGTATATAATTTTCATTAAAGTTATTCATGTGTGCAGTGAGGGGGAGAGAAAAAGAGAGAGAGAAAGAGAGAGTGTTTTGGAAGGCCACCAAAGCTACTGCAGTCCTTTGAGATGCGGCAGTATTGATCTTTTCAAGTGGGCAGGCCATTGTGGAGCTCCAATAATGTGTAATTTGGCTGTTCCAGTAAAGCTTATGTTTAAATAGCATACACTCTTTTTATTTATTTATTTTTTTCCACCCTGGGTTTTTGAACCATGCAAAATCAATTCTTCTATGCTTGTTATTAAATGCGCACAAAATGAGATGGTCGCAATTAGGGGTACAGCAGCGCTCAGCAGCATATACCATGATAGAGTGTTATACTATTGATCTCGTGATCATTTATGTCACTATCCTTTGTTGGGCTATTGTGGACATTCTTTTTAAACAAGTTTTAGTACAAACTGCCTGATAGGAGCTGATTCAATGTTAAAATGCTGTACGTAATCCTTAAATTGACAAAGTTTTTCTTTTGTTCCTGCTTTTCAGTGTTGTACTGTACAAGGGGTCGGTTCAAGTCGAACTGGGACTTCGTTAATTCTCTACGTAATCTCCTGCTACACTAATGCACTCATCCCAGTGTTTCACTGTGCATGATCAGACTGCCTGCTTCACGTCATCGTCACTGCTGAAACGCTGGCCTCCCAGGAACTCCTTTAAAGGATCCTTTAATGGGCATGTGCTCATGGCTGGGAGTGAGGTACTAAAAAAAGTTCCTGTAAAGTGCAAGTGGTGCAGTGGGCAGTCTGAGGTTGTGCATTGTCCTGCAATAACATAATCACTTTGGTCATCAAACCAGGCTGTTTTTTTTTTTTTTTTACATTAAATGAAAGGGCCATTATAATTTTATAAAACTAATACACAAAATGGATGGATCAGTGTGTTATTGATCAGAAACCATATCTTTTTAGTCTAAATCTAATTTTTTCGTACTTTTTATTTTCTTTACTTAAAGAAATTGATCTACGATTAAATCAAAGTTGTTTAGTTTTTTCACTCGTTATCGAGCATCCCATTTAAGTTTCCAACTTCCAAGAGTTTTGTCCTGTTGCATACGTTCCGTAACATCATGAACAATTTCCTTATTTAGCATTCATTTCAAATGTACACATTTGTAAACAGATTTTTTTAAGGTAAAAGTGGATTTGGGACGTATCTGTGCAGTCTTTTAGTCTTTTTGTTCATTTATCTCTTACTGTCCCATGCCTTTTTTTCCCTGGTATTTCAAATGAATGTTAATTCAAGAAGCGTGTGGCTTTTTTCCCCCAGCTACACAACTTGTGTAGTCCACAATGAAAAAGAAACCCAATATTGATTTTATTTATTTATTTATTTATTTATTTATTTTAATGAGAGTTGTATCTAGGCTAGAAAAGTGCAAAGATTATTTTCTATTTTAAAGTACAGTGTTTGTTCTTGTAAAAAAAAATGCTTAGAGTTAACGTGTCACTCTTTTTTTTTTTTTTTTTTTGTCATAGCCAGAGACATTTCTAAGAAAGTTGCCCTTAGAAATCCTCCTGATTGTGCAATGCCGATGGAAAGTTTGTGTTGCGCTCTGTTATGGAGCAAACCAGACACTTTTATTCATACCCAAGTCACCCTCCATCATTACATGTAACTGCGTGCTTTTCTAGAAAAATTAATGCGCATGTTGTTGAACAAACCGTTTTTTTTTTTTTCCCTCGTCATATTTGATGTAGGTGACCAGTCAGTCCACTAAGTGGAGCTGTAGGACTAGTCATTAAGGAGCGTGGCATCAATCCTCTTTACTGCGTCGCCTCTGCTGGAGCAGCTTCCTGACACTTACACAGAATAAGATCATTCTTGGAGACTTTTCTTTGCAGTTGCCTGTAGAAGGGAATACAGGAAATACATCAGCAGAGTGAATAATTCATGACAGTTCAGGATCTCAGCGTGTACTGAAAAAAAACCCCTAAAAGTTATGCCGACTCACATCCTTGCAGGTTGTTGTTTTCTTGTAAATGCGCGTACAGTAGCAAGCGTCTGTCCTCATCCCAAAAAAAGGAGCACTATATTACTTCTGGCAAGTTTAACTCAAGTTTGAAAAAGTTCCTCTAAAAGGAATAAAACAGTGCAAAGTGGAAGCCTAGATGTTTTTAGTGCACGAATGTGGAACTTCTGGGTAACCTTTTGAACAGCCTGAACATGGATAGAGATGTATCGTTACTAAACAGGGCTAGAACATGATCACCTTAGGGATGTGTGTCTATTTAATCACAATAAGAATGTATCCTGTGTTTTGAAAGCATGTGCACAGCTAAAATAACGATTCTATGTCATTTCAGACTTCTTGTTTTTTAAGGATGGTTAGCAAATTCAACATTTCCAAGTCTATGGAAACCTTGCTTTAGTTTTGTTTGCTTAAATTGATTTCTCTTTTGTACTGTACCCCACCGCACTTCTTAAATTTATACATGTATCATTGAACAGAGGTCAAAATGCTAAGGGGGGGGGTCCAAACTTTTGCACTCAACTGCATACAGTATGCTGTTTGTTTTTCTACAAGATTCCTGCCTCCAGAATGCTGGTGTGATTGTAGGACACAAATATGACTGCACACCTCGTTTGTGAGGCTCTGGGTGTCAGTCCTGGGTATGGAACTAAAAATACCGTGCCTAAGAGTACAATCTGATTCAGTTCGCTCTTTACACCTTTTACTCAGGGTTGTTTTTCAGGGCTACAGAATCCGTCAGAGATACAAAAGACATCAGTGCTGAGCAAAATCTCAAAGTGTTTTTATGGCTACCTGTCGGACTTAATTAAAGTCAGACGTAAATTGTCAAGAGGTCAGAGGAGGCGGTCAAACTTGCAAACTTGTCAATACTCGCTATGATAGAAAGGTATCAGAACACCCAGGGCACCTTAGCCCGCTGCACATGGGTTGATGTCCAGACCTCCAAATTCCTTAGATGGAATGCATTGGACATCCAAGTCTGATCCTGAAGGAGGCAACCCACAGCAACCGGAGGATCCTAACATCCTGGAGCCCGTCACTACAGCACACCCCGAGAAGTCTTTGAGGGGCTAGAGCTGCCCCGGTGGCACAAGGGGGAACCACAAGGCTTGATGTTTTGCATTTTAATGTTATGGCTGATGAGTGGTTTTGTGCAGCTTTTCACATTTCAGAAAATCACATTTCATGTATTTTCAACAAGTGATATGAGAAGCAAGTAACAATCTTGAGTTGCATAAGCTATATAAAACACAGCACAAGGTTATGATAGCAGATGTATTGTCAAATATGAAATATGCAATAAGTGTCAGGACTTCAGGGAAATTTTTTATGGAACTGTCCTAGAACCATCGTGATACTCTGTCAGCTGTCCCGACCAGAAAATCCCAAACATTTCATTTCTCTCGCTTTCATTTGTGGTAAACTTATTTCTAGGGTTAATGTTTTGTATTATTACAGTATAATATACCTGATGTTTTTGACAGACGTCCGCTTCATACACACTCTCTCACACACACACACACACACACACACACACACACACACACACATATATATATAATTTTTCTTTATGCTAGCACCTTGATTGTAAATGGGTGGCAGGGTTTTCATGCTTCGTTGCCATGGAAATCAGAATGGGTTTTGACATTTCAATTGACTGACTAATCATCTCAAAAGCAGATCGTCTTTGTCGTCTCCAGGATGACAGGATGGTGTTAGTTTGGAGACTTGAATGTGTTTATATTGTGGTTATTCTGTATGTTTTGTTTTTCGAGAACATGTCCAACTAACAGAATCTGATTACGTATTAATGCCTTCAAAATGTTTATTGTTTATTGGTAATCCTTTTAATTGGTAAATATTCGCAGAGTACACGCATTATCTGATCTTTTCTCTCTCCTTTGATTGAATAATACTGTAGGAGCGTTCGAGTCAAACTGGGACTTTTGATTGTCTAGAATAACAGTTACGAGAGTAAAAACTACCCGTATTCCTCTTTATCGGGGGTTTTCAAACTTTTTCAGCTTAAGAGCCAAATGAGAAATTTGGTGTCTCCCAGGGACCCGAAAATACATCATGTATTGCCTTAACATCTACTAAACTAATGATTAAAAAATCTAAACAAGCATAAATTTTAAATGTATTAAATATGGGTTTGTATGCTATAATAACATTATCTGTGTCGGGGGGGATTTATTTTTATTTTTTTTTACAAATCAAAAGATGTGAATCTGAAGAAAATAACACTCCTGACATTAACGTTCCACAATAAGATTATTCTGACTTAATAACACAAAATGAAAAACACTAAGTGAAATAACACTAAATGAAATCAAATTCCTCTTTCTCATTCCTGTCTCAGGAGTGTACTAAACAGTCATAACAAATAAAGATGCATCTAAAGCTGAGAAAATGTGACATTCCTCGAATTAAAATTCCATAATAATCTTATTCTGACTAAATAACATACCTGCAATAGTTCTTTTTCTTCTCACCACCTCATAATAGATGTACATGTTTGGTTTGTAAC
>JAOVVB010000015.1:10243596-10256109 GCA_028570985.1 Heterobranchus longifilis
GTGGATATATCTTGATTAATATATCTTTTTTTTGTTAATAACTTCATATGCAACATACAAACAATGCCAGTCCTTTTCAAATAAAACATCAAAAAAAACATTTAAGACCAAGTTTTGAATAAAAAAGGTCCTAATACTGTACATTTGCATACTGTAGTATTGTACTGTATATTCTCTAATACAGGTCTATTCAAAAGTCTTGAGCCATGCTGTAACTCTTTTCTTTATATTAAATGATGTAGATTGAATCAAAGAAATAAAAACAAATGTTTTACTGTGAAAGGCTGCAAAGTGCCTAAGGGTACAATTAAAAAATTGGTTGTTTATGTAACAACCTTAGCAGCGATCTCATTTCCCTTTTCGTCTGTTTCAACCAGTCAGCATTCAGCATCACCAGTATACTAATCACCGGCCTGATCATCTGTCATCATTTGCATCTGTTTCTCACTGGATCATGCCTTTAGTTTAGATACCATGATTTTTTTTTTTATGCCTGACAGGTCACTGTGTGGCTTAACAAACAAACAAAACACATTCTTCTGAAACTGGTCAGGTACAGGGACTGGACTGAAAATGAGAGTCCAAAAAGTCCTTCAGGAAGCCTGGAGAACTACGCCTTAAAATTACAGTTAAAATACAAGAAAGTCTGGCTCTTTCGAAGCAAAATATGGAGAAATTGACGTTTTTCTTTTCTTTTTCTAAATATTCACACCAGCTCTTCCGACACCAACCACCATGTCATGGTGTCACAGAGATGGCACTTTTCACCATTCGGTATATGTAAGAAGCACTTGACCCATTATTGCATGATTTCCTGCATCACAGTGTCGCTGCCACATGGTTTTCTATCTAGAAAACTGCATGAATGAGCAAATAATCAGTGGATGTATTTTACTCTAGAATTTGTCCTTTTGCTGTATAAAAAGTCTACGATGCTAGAACTGCCCAAGTTACACATGTTTCAGTATTGCACCGTCTATTAAATGTAGAAGCACTTTCACCAGCGTTCTCTTCATTTCTTTATCGATCGCTTTACCAGGAGAAGCCTCCCTTTTCTTCGTAGCATTCGGTTGCTGATTGTCACACAGGACCCCAGGCCTTAGCCTTCACTCCTCGGCCCTGCTCCGCGTCTCCTTTGTTCATCCTTTTTGAGTGTGCGACTCCCCTAGGGAGGCCCTGGCTTCGAATTCGATTCATGCCGAAGCCATTCCTCTGTCTGTTATCTCCGAACGACTGTCAAAGGGATCTGTAATTATTTGCCGTACTGCTAGGTGAATTCGGTTCTCCGTCCTGACAAGATTGAAGGCGTGTAGATGGCATCAGCTTTGACTGATTTTCAAAGACGAGACCGATGCTCGTCATCGATGGGACGTGGGCGCTGTCCATAAACGACAAGAACACCACACTTTTAAATGATCGATTTCCCATTACAATATACCGTAGTGACGCAGAGGCTGGCATAATGGAGTGTCTTGTGGAATAGCATGTCAAAATGTTGTGATCAGGTGTACAAATTAGCTGCACGGTTCCTTCTATTTGTCTTTTTACGCTGTGGTAGAGCTGCTTGGTAAAAGAAACCATAAAACTGGGTATAAGGGGACTTTATTGTGGTCTACATGAGAATGCAGGCACTCTATCACTCAGCAGTCAGATGTCCCAGGGCTGCCTCTCTATCTGATGAAATATTCAACACTTTCACTTTGCCACACACACACACACACACACACACACACACACATACATAACTGTAACTGGTAACAGGAGAAGGCTCGTTTTGTGTGTGTGGGTTTTCCAACTTGTAGAAGAGACTCTAGAAAACAGTCACTAAACTCTTTCCTTAAACACCTCTACATTCTCCATGCATATTTAAGAGCGAATTTGCAACTGACAAACGCTCTGTTGACTAAATCTTTCACTTAATTAGCTTTCCTCAATTCCCCGCTGTTCTTTATCTTATTTTTTTAATAACTAAACTCTGTAGCCAGTGGTACAAGAAAACTAATGGGGTATACAATGCACCCACTGCGATTTCATTCGACTGCTGTTTTAATGATTACTTTCTCCAGTACCAGTTGCAGACTCGGGCTCTGGGTTCTTTGCGTGATGGTTGGAGTGCAGAAGAACTGCTTGGCCAGCATCAGGAGGTAATGAGTCACTCCAGAAAGAAGCGGCGCAGTTAAGACAGCTCATGCTGCCGTTTTAGCAGTTTCTTGGTTTCGGCAACGCTGAGGATGGCCTGCAGGGTTACGGAGGTCGTTAGTTGTACGCCTTCCAAGGGGAATTTATGTGTCAGTTTATAGTTTTAGTTCTGTATTTTTGTCCCTCGCTCTATATGGTTTCATATCGTTACTGTCATTTTATACCATATAGGCACATATGGATGGAGTGTTTTGTTTTTCCCACCCACAAAAACTCTTCCCATGTATACCATGCTGACATTTCAGCTACGTCCGCATTACAAGCCACATTGTTCAATTGTTCAGTTCCAATTTTTTGTCACATCAGATCTGCTTGTCATGTCGGTTCACGTTCATAATTACAAGTGACTTTTATCTAACTCTAGCGTAGACACATCTATCCTCGGAAACAGCACACGTGCGCATGTCAATACGTCTTTGCTCACAAATTCTTGGTTAAAACACATCATGAGTTTGTGCCACCACTCAGATATAATTTTAGCAAAAAATTATTTAATATGCTTGGGGTTTTGCTCAGCAAGCAGTTAGTCAGCTCTATTTGCTGAGATCCAGACGAAGGAAGAAAGACAGTTTTTTTTTGTTTGTTTTTTTTTTTTAGTTGTGTCCAATTCCTCCTCGTCACTAGGGGGCTCCCACATTAAGGCTCCTACTATCACTCAGTCGGGAGGGCCGAAGTCTATCGCAAGTCGCCAGCCGACCGCATCTTTTTGAATTACTCGCTAACGCACCATTGGGGGCGGCGTAACACATTCAGAGGACAGCTATTCGCTGCATCCGCTTGCGTGAGCTCACAGACGTCCCTGATTGGCTGTAGAGCCGTGATTAATGTGGGAGCACTAAGTACCTCTCGTCCCTCCCCTGTGAGAGAGCTCGGCCAATCAGCTCTCTCTAGACCTCCGGCTGCGAGAGGATACAGCATCACCCGGGAATCGAACTTGCGATCTCCGGATGATAGCCGTAACCCTGGTTGATTCTCACTCACTCACTCATCGTCTATACCGCTTAATCCTGTATTCAGGGTCGCGGGGGGGCCTGGAGCCTATCCCAGGGGGCTTAGGAGACGAGGCGAGGTACACCCTGGACAGGGTGCCAATCCATCACAGAGACATTGTGTTACATACCTGTAAAAAATTACTCATTAAATCATTTATTTTTCATCATAGACTGAATAATGGGTTGAAAATGACTTGCATTACAGTTACACAAGGACAGGTTGTAGATGTGTAGATGTGATTGCACACTTTACAGTATATCTTAAATATCTTACACACAGGGTAATATGAGAGCGGTACAGAAGTTACTAGTGCAATTCTAAGAACAGAAAGCTAAAGAAATATAAACAATAGTCTAAGTTACGAGTAATAAGAATCAAATAAAAAAGGCATAAAATAATTATACTAATAAGTGACCTTTACAATTGATGTGCAATTGTATTTATGACTAAGTGACAACAGTACAAATGGTAATAATTGTGCAAACAGCAGCACGAAAGTGTAACTGACTGAGTCTACAGAGAGTGACAAAATATGGTATACATATATTACTAAATATGTGACTTAAAATATATGAGTCAGTGAGCAAACCATGAAGATAATGGATGAGAGAGTAGCACCATGCAGGTAGCACCGTGATGTACAGTATATAGCCAAAGAGCCTTAAGCCTAGATCTCCCAGTCCACACTTCAATGCCCCTGTAGAGAGGTGTCGAAAAGCTGAATGGCTCTGGGGACAAAAGGATGTCCTGAGTCTGTCATTCGAGCAGCTTTGCAACAGAAGTCTACCATGGAACACACTCTACAGTTTTTTTTTTTGCAAACAGTAGAGTGAGTGGCCATGATGGACAGCATTTAGTTTAATGTCCTCCTCTCCACTTTCTCGAGGGAGTCCGGTTCCAAACTGACCACCGAATTAGCTCTCCTGACCACCGTGTCCAAATGGTCCATGGTTATCCAAAGCATCAGTGTTGAAACATCACAAAACTGTGAAATGTAGAAGCTGCTTTGAGTAAAATGTAGGCTGTCTGTAAACTTTATTTAAACCTGTCTTATAGGCAGCGTCAGTCTAATGTGAGGAAATCGCCCGAGTGACAGAAAAAGTAGAGCGGAATTGTCGAAAGAAAGACAGCTGTCTTTTCAGAACCGTCTCTTTACGACAGCGGCACCACGAGGAAAATCGATGCAGAGCCGTTTCCGTCAGTCAGGTGTCAGGGTTTTGAGAGGTTTACTACAGTATACGGTGTGTACGACTATTTCAATCCAAGAAATTCTTGTGATAATTAATCTCAGGATGTAAAGTGATGGTTTTGTAGCTGCTTTACTTTAGACCGCTTTGTCAAAATATATATTCTACTTTTCACTGGAAGGAGAAACATGTTTTTGCACAGCACCACTCAGGAGCTCGGGGTAAGATATTTAAAAACGGAAAAACACATCACGCCTTTTCTTTCCTGACCGTAAAACTGTTTCTTCACCCGTATGTACTTTTTCTAGTCTTACTGAAGATGGGTGACAGTGAATATTCTGTGCTAATCTAAGGCGCACGCGTTCACTGAAACGAGCCAAAAAGTACCGGAGTGCTGACATTCATTAAATGATTCAGATTGAACCTCATTATTTTTTTAAATTCAATTGGGTAGAGAAGCAGCAAGGAATAAAAAAAAAAAGATAATTACACTGGCTCGGGGTGAGCCATGCTTGAAAAGTTTGCGTTTAAGTTTAGCGGTGTTTACTGAAGCAGGGATTATGCGCGAGCTGAACTGATAAGGTGGGAGTTGCACCTGAACCCCCAGATAATTTGAAATGGGCTTTTTCAAGACTCCATTATCACCAAGTGAGGTAGAACTTTGAGAGACATTCAATATGCATATGCAAATTTTCTGTTTACCGAGTCTGTGTCTGTGTTCGAGGGCCAAATCTCCCCCGAAACGTATCTGAATTTGACCTTGTGGAGGAATTTGATCGGTTGAGCTTTTATTTGAAAAACACCAAAGCCTTCCAGATGTTCTTTTCATATTAAGGCTCCACCAAATGACAGTCACACCACAAAGGTAGCAGTGGGTTTATACAGTATGTACATGTGTTTAAGACTTTGTGAGGAGAGGATTGTGCCAAATGCATCCACAGACACAAAAATATATCAACAACAACAATTTTGTTTGTTTGGTTTAGTTGTGAGCATACAGTATCATCAGCTACAGTACAGTGAACATTATCAGTGAAAGCTCCTTACAACTGTAGAGAAATAGGAGAAACTCCAGCTCCTGCGAGAAATTCCCAGTCTGTAGGTCAGGACAAGTGGCCCAAGGAAGGAAAACCGGTGAACCAGGGAGTGAAGGTTGGCTCTTGTAGTCTGATCCAATAGAAGAGCTACTGTATCTCAAATCGCTGAAGAAGTTAACGCTGGTTCTGATGGACACATCAGAACACACAGTGTATCACAGATTGTTGTATACTGGGGCTCTATATCTGTAGACCGGTCAACGTGCCCATTCTCACCTGTGTCCACCACACGAAGCGCCTACAATGGACAGGAGAACATCAGAACTGGACCATGGATCAATTGAAGAATGTGTTAATGGTCTGACGAATCGTGTTTTCTTTTACATCGTCAGGTTGTCCAGGTGAGTGTGTGTCACTTAGCTGAAGACGGGATGGCACCAGGATGCACTATGGGAAGAAGGCAATGTTCTGCTGGGAAACCTTGTGTCTTACCCTTCATGTGGATGCTACCTAAACACTGTTACTAAACAAGTACACACCCCTTGATGGAAACAGTCATTACTGATAAAAGTGGCTTGCTTACAGCAGTATAATACATCCCACCGCAATGCAAAAATAGTCCAAGAATGATTTGAGGAACACAACAATTTTAAAAGGTTTAAGGTGTTGACTTGGCCTACAGATTCTCCAGATCGCAATCCCATTGAGCATCTGTGGGATGTGGTGGAAACGTAAGTCTGATGGAGGCCCCACCTCACAACATACAGGACTTAAAGGATCTGTTACTTCGGGTTAAATCTAGGTGTAGAATAGCAGCAGTTACTCAGCTGCAATAATAATAATAATAATAATGCATGCAATAATGCATCTATTATAATAGGAAAATAGATTTAGTCATGGTGTGGGGGTTAGAAGTATTGAAGTGCACTGACTATGATAGAGGTCAACAAGAGAATGGTTTAAAAAAAAAAAAGGGGAAAAAAAAGGTCACACACATTGAAGCATGATGATGAGACATTAAGCACATTTCAGTGACCTAGATGAAATATTAGCTCAATGTGCAGCTCTTAGGTCACAGCTGTGGTCAGGTGTGTATGAATGCGCACATATCTGTAGAGTATTCACACACACACACACGCACACACACAGACAGAAGGAGAGAGGAAGAGCGAGGACCGTGTGTGTCTCTATTTGCTGTAACGCGACACTGCACAATATCGGGGAAATAAAAGACAGAACATTAATCTGAATTCTGCCTCAGCCTTTGAGTTAAACACTTTAATAGAACCGCTCAAAGGTTTCAGTGCGTATTACAGCTTTAATAGTTTTTAAATTAAAGACTGTTCGACTGCTCCTTTGCCTTACCTCAGGATTTTCCTTCACAGGTTTTACACGTTTCTTATTTTCTGCAGTCTGTCATCATCAGTGTAAAGCCTCGTTTACTTTCGAGCTCGGACGAACCATGCTGTTTTACTGTGGAGCTCCATAAACACACTGATCGACCGACCGTCTTTTAGAGAGGATACAGTAGCATCTACAGTATGTCCTGCAAGAGCTGTTGCTCTTATACAGTTGTGTAGCACTCTACTCTCCGAGGCATGATTTGGTTGCTTCTGCTTATGGAAATGTTTTAATTGAACACAAGGAAATGAGATCTTATTCTACAAGATGTGTCACAACAGTATTTGTAGGATGTTTCCTGATGATGTGTGCAGAAAATGTTTGCATAGTTAGCTGAATTATAGAAGTCTCATGCGATCGTCTATGCCGCTTTATCCTGTATACAGATAAAGGTCATGGGGGACATTGGGAACTTGGCAATTTGGGAACGCCAATTAGCCTAATCTGCATGTTTTTGGACTGTGAGAGGAAACCCACCAAGCCCACAGACCCCGAGGTGGGACGCGAACCCAGATCCTGGAGGTGTAAAGCAACATTGCTAACCATTGTACACCCATGCTGCCACTGAATGAAATAATTGCGTTAATTATACAGGAGTAAAAGATAACAGCGCTGGTCAGATCTTCCATCTGATTGGTCAGAAAGTGTCGAATACATTTTTATAGCAGCAGCTTAGACAGTAGTTATCGCCCCATGTCAGATCAAAGGCTTACAATAATGTGCTCACTCTAATATATTATCATAACAGAGTATTGCTAATTAACACAGACTCCTTACAGCAGATACTTTACCTTATCTTAACTGAATAATTAATAGGTTAAAAACGGGCTGCTATTAGAATGTTTAATGTAACATGTTGGGAAGAAGTGTCAGCACGGTGACGTAGTGGTCAGGTTAGTTCGATCCTCACCTCGGCGCTGGGTGCGTGGAATCCCCGTGCTTAGTGATTCCTCTCCAGGAACTTCAGATAGAGGAATTTTACACTTAGTGGTTTGTAGGTTTCTTGATGCATCGTTGGTTAACTTCCTCCTGATTGAACTGTAATTGATAATAAATTCAATTTACCATGGAAATATTACTATCGGAAAATAATAAATCTTGAAGTAGGGATGTCACACATGACACCAGACCATCAGTGATTACTTTCCAATGATGGAACATCCTAAAAATTATTATTTTTTTTTTTTACATATACAGTACCAGTCAAAAGTTTAGACACAAGTTTGGATTTATTTTGTACATTCTAGAACACTACAGTGGTACCTCGGCATTTGAATTTAAAGATTTCTTGAGACAAAATTGTGAAACACATTTTTCCATAGGAAATAATGTAAATGCAGATGATCCGTTCCAGACAACCAAAATATTAACAATATTACCAATTTCCAACACTAAAATCATATGTTTGCATATGAAAACAATCAAAACATTTAGAAAAGACATGTAAATGAGCCAAAATATGAAATAAATTGACATTAAACCTCACTTCACCTTAATTTATGGTTCCTCTTGGCGCCAATGCTTTAAAAGCAAAACTAGAAGGAGACTATTGCATGTTTTTGACACCTTCTGTATTGTCTTACAATGCAGAAAGAAATAATTAGGAACGACCATGGATTTATAAGGCATATCTTTTGACTGTTACTTTAAGGCATATCTTTTTTTTTTTACTTTATAAAAGCTTATTTTCCTAGGAACAATATACAATATACAAAATGAATACGGTACATAGTACAAGTTGTTATGGAACCGCTGGAACTGTACAACATACAAGACACCCTAAAAATGGATGACATCTTTGCTGACATGGTTATGACACTTGGTGTTTAAGTCTATAACACTTCCGACAGGACATCTTTGCAGCTTCGGTTCTGTTTCTTGGTTATATTTCATTCATATTTGCCCCCACGCTCTCAGGGCTGAGCATGACGTTTGTACGTTATTTAACAGTGTGTTTATCTAATTAAAGCAGCAGCTTATGGAATAATTTCCAAAAACATACGAGTGCATGAGCTGCTTTTGCTCTAAGTAATTCAGGTTATACCGTGCAGCTGTGTCAGAGCTCTTTTCGCTCCAGAGTAATGGGAGCATTGATGCTACGTCCTGCTTTTAAGACCTGGGAGACCCGAGGAGCCGGAGTGGTCAGAACACATCTCACACACTCAGCAGCAGAGAGAAAATGGCCACTTTTAAATGCGTGTGTGTGTGTGTGTGTGTGTGTGTGTGTGTGTGTGTGTGTAGTAGTTGTAGGCTTAATAACATATTGAGAAAGCATATTTTTAGCCGCTTCATTAAACAGGACCTGAAGGAACACAGTTGCTGATGAACCGGCTGAGTGTTGCACATTTGATTGCGAATGTGATAATCAAAATCCGCCTGCCTTTCGGCTGTTCCTTAAGATTTGAAGAGACCACTTTCTATAAATGCACTTATAACGCTGGATTTATTTACATTTACAGGATATATACAGCAGTATGGCCACATGTTTAGCGGCTTCTGTTAACACCACACTGCCTACAGCATCGTAAAAGTAAGACTTTAAAAGATTAAAAGTTAAAGAGGGCTTGGATGAATCCTCTTTTATCTAATATTCATACAGCCGCACAAATTAAACATGTACGTACATCCAACAAGGTAAAAAAACTAAACATGGTAACCATGTACCCATGCAGTATGATGCCATTACACTGCCTGTTTCAGTCCTGGTTTGCCTTGAACGCACCTTGTACATTACATGTTTTGTTATAACAGTTTCTTAATAACGCGAAAACCTACAAAACCCTTTTTTGTCGTGGCGCAAAAAAACCAAAACATTTATAAGCACTGACACTGGAGACTTCTTCCATAAATGTTGAAAGAACAGCTCTTTACAGAAAACACCACCTCATTTGGTAGTCCCTGTGCAGGAGCTGTTACTGTAGAAAACCATAACATATCGGAGCGAGTGCTTTAATACATGTCTGTGATTTGCCAACGCTCTCTGAATGAATCGACATCTTATGAACGATCAGATAACAGAACTCTGCGTCGATGATGCCTTTCTGCTTTTTTAATACTGCCCGGTGTCAGTGTGTGCCAAACTCAACGACCGACAAATACCATTTTTTTTTTATTTCAGTCTGTAAATGCCTGATTTATTTCTTCTTTTTAAAATTTTTTTTATCTGGTTTCATTGACTGATTCGTGGCGGTGTTCTCTCTGGTGATTTGCTGTGGAGGTCAGGACTGATGACTGTGGGTGCAGACTGATGCTTAATCATGTTGACATGTTTGTTGGCATCCTCCTCTTTTTTTTTTATTTTCAGCACTTTTTCTGACACCCTTGCTACGGCTATCATCAAATAAACATTCTCTCCCTCTTTTGTGCTTCTACAACCCGGTCTCAAATTTTTGTCTTTCTAGTATTTATGCTCGTCTTTTCTCGTTACTGCTTTTTGAATCTTTTAAGTCTTTACTCTAAGCTCTATCAGTATGTCAGTGTTTGTGCTTCAGCTCATCATCATGCTCTGATGTGGCTTCATTTCCCTCAACAACTCTCTCTCTCATTATGTCTCCCTCCTCATTCACCACTTGGAGGAGCGCTCGGCTCTTTGCTCTGTAAACACTTGGCGCTCCTCTGTTATCTGCATCCTCACGCCTCTGTCTGTAATTATGCTCCGTGGTGTTCAGGTGCGCTCATGAACACTAGCAGCGATATCGTACCCACACGCTTTAAGAGGCCACAAGGGGACGTCACACACCACAGAGCAGCATTTAAAAGAGCATGGCCAAACATCTAAACTTGTTCCCACCTACTTGCACTTAAGGAATTGTTTAATAGATTGACACACACACACACACACACTTCAGGGCTGTTAAAAACCACTTAGTATATGTATTGTTCAGCACACACTGAACTGTGACACCATGAATAAGCTTAATAAACGGTTGCACAGAGGAATGCATAACGCTCAGGAAAGCTATACAGTACTGCTGGAGAAGGAGAAATGTTCCAGGATGAATAACACGTTAGCTGGTGTGTATCACCGTTCAACCCACGCCACGCTCAGAGTGCCTGTGTAAGACTAGAAGTGGCTCTACAGGCAGTCTGTAGGGCTCTCATGATGCAGCTTAATTCTACAAAGCCACCCAGGCATTTTTGCATACATTTACATTTTAAACACAGAGCCATAATTTATTTTGTGTGTGGATTACGGTTTTTTGAAAATCGTGGAGATTACAATTTGGGTGTAGTTTTGTAAGATTGTATGCATTGCTAAACAAAGTGCTACCCAGGATCATTTTTACTTTTCTTCTAGTAAGCGACATTTTGATATGTAGAGTAACACGTCTTCCACAGACATACCATCCAAGTAGTATGAAAAGCAGCTGCCGAATGCAGTCTATCCGACAATCTGTTTGTGTATCCCAAAGCATGTCTCTTTAGTGGCAAAATTCTATTTTATTTGTATAGCGCTTTTAACAATAGTCATTGTCAAATGAAGTGTTTATAGAGCGGCTAATGATTAAGAGGAACATAGCTCTAACAAAAAGAGCCATTATCATTTTGCTGTCTCTTAAATACTGAATGATTGGTACATGATTGGAAATTTTTATGTATTAAAAAAATTGAGATATTAAAAAGAATAAGTCCCCAACTTACAAACGAGATCCGTTCCGAGAGCTCATTCGTAAGTCCAATTTGTTCGTAAGTCGAACTAACAGTGTCTAGGTAATGTGATACTAAGACATTTGGCTATACACAGTATAAAACTAACATGTTCCATGATCTTGTCCTTGTTCTTTAGAATTGTGCCGATGGTTGAACGATTCATGTTAAAAGAACGGGCAATGTCTGCCATCTTTTCACCTCGCTCCATTCTCTCAATTATTATTTTTTTTTTTACCTCTGGCTCCATTGTTATTGCTTCTGGACATCTTGGGATGCACGCTGCACGCACGTGATAATGTACACCAGACCTGTGATCTGACTTTCGTGATTAAACATGCGCCAACGGTTGTTCGTATCTTTAAAAGTTCGTAACTCGAATGTTCATATGTAGGGGACTTACTGTACTGTAATTCAACAGGAAATTTCTGAGTGTTAACACACACATTAGCAACACAAATTGCTGAAAAAAGTCACGTTAGAAAGGTATCCGAACACCCAATAGATCACAGCCTGCTGTGTATTTGGTTTAACGGGCATTGAAATTTAAGGTTGCTGCTGTGTATGGGGTTTAACAGGCAAAGTATTGAGGGTTGTTGATCCAGCCTCCAAATTCCTTAGATCCCAATCCGATCAAGCACCAGGGAATTACCTGGGCAAACAAGTCTAATCCAGCTTTACATTTTGGAGCCTGCCTTTCTACTGGTAAACGAACAGCATGGGCCAAAAGTTCAGATCTATAGGCTAAAAATGTATCTAAAAATATAAATGACAGCAAATGCTTAAATTGACATTTTCTGACTTTTCAAAGTGCATTAAGTCCCACCTAAAGGGGTAGCCATTAATCTAATTAATATGCAAATGTAATATTAGTTAATGTTACATTTGCATGGATTTGTTATGTTTGGAAAAGGTGAAAATCTTCAGTTTTCCAATTTGTAATAACTCAAATGTGATAAGACATTTATTATGGTCTCCTGGCCCTCAATGGCTACGGCATCATTGGGATTTGAACTCGCGAACAAATGCTTTCCTGTTGAACCAGTTTC
>JAOVVB010000015.1:10268305-10292922 GCA_028570985.1 Heterobranchus longifilis
TATACTATATACTATGATTAGTCGTTTTCACTCTTGCTTTTAAGTCATGTGAGTCAGAGCTGCTCGGATCTGTTGTGGCTTAGTGTCTGAGCTCAGCCAGTACCTCCATTAACATGGATGTCACTCTCATCCCCTCCTAATGCACTAAAGTCCTTCCCCAGGGCACCTGTGCATTTCCTCAGAGCTGAGTTCATGCTGTTTGTGGAGCAGAGGTTTCACCCATGTGACACTGTGGAAAGGCTTCAAAGCACAACACTTAACTCCTCACCACTGGGATACACACATGCGTTCATTTTCCTCTTAATGCAGGGGCAAATCTCATCCTGTGTGCGCGCATGCTAACGATGCTAACGGCGGGTTATCTGTAGCTTTTGCCATTTTTGACCTCATGCGGTGGTGTATAAGGAGACACCTGAATTTCTTTAAAACCTGAATGGAATTCATTCAACAGGAAAGCTAATTCACTGAAGAGGAAAGGACACAGCATGTGAAGGACGCTCAGTTCTCTGTTAGTGACTAATACTTTCATGCTGAGTATAACTAGGTGACCTTATACATCAATTCATGAGCATGGATTTGTGGGCCTGTGGAAACCAAGAAGGCAGGACTTTGGTTTCTGGTTGTATATGTCCGGGCACATATATATATTGTGAGTTTGCACAGGATTGTGAGTAACCCGGTTTGCGAGCGTTACGCAAGACGAGCAAGTATGTTTCATAAATTTTGACTTGAAAAAACGATATATATATTTGATATATACAGTACAGCATTTGATTGCTGTAATAGCCAATAAAGGCTTTTGTATTGATTATTGAGAAGGGTATGAATAATTTTGGACATGCCACTTTTTGTTCAAATGTGAATAAAAGATGAGTAATAATTGAAGATTAAATAAATGATTATTTAATCCTTATTATATTTTTCTATTATCATCAGTGTGAGTTATAGCTCTGTGCCTTGAGTAGTAAAATCTCACAGATTAATTGGTACAGTATGCATATCTAACATCTAATAATCCTGTCGAAACACAAGAAAAAGCGTACACTTTAAGGTTATTGCTCCTGCGTAATGTGGCATACAGTGGTGGCCAAAAGTATTAAGACAACATATGCCGTGTGTTATAGGTCTCCCTGTAGCAAAACAGGTGATGGCACTAATCAGTTCTGGTTGAAGAGTTGTGTTAATCAGAATCAGCTGGTTTAGTTAATGGATGGAACAAGTATTTGGCAGTATTTTAACTTCCTGAAGCCAGGGTGTCCAACTTTGCACAAAAAATGGCATAAACTCAGGAATTCTCAAACTCAAATTTCTGGACAAGATCAAGCATTGAATTTCATTTTTGTTTCAACACTGTAAAATGGAATCCAGTTCTAGAGCTCACATTATAAGAATAGATGCGCAGGCTAAGGTTATTGGATGGTGTTAGTATTCTTTTGTTTACTGACGACATTGTTTACTGATTCCAACGCGTTGATTGAACTTGAACTAATGGTTTTCAATTACATACTAATGAGAATAGGTTAAGAAATAAATAACAAGATGGTATACAGATGGTGTACAGACTCTGGCACAGCTGTGACATCTCAGATATCGTTAAAGTATATGATTGTGATGGTGAACAAACTGGAAAAGCCCGAACAATACAATGACCTTAATACTGAGGCTTATGTCCTACATGAGCACATGTGCACACACATCACTCCATAATGCCATAGCACATCTGTGTAAGGCGATCAGGTATATTATAGTGTAAGAAAAACTGTCACTGTTCTAAATCCTGAATCATTCCTCAAATGTCAACTGATGAATAATCCTTGCATTGAAAAGCCGGGTTATTTTCATGCTAACTCATGAAAATAACACTTGTTGATTTATAGTTATAGCAGTAGGTTGGTGTAGGCTCCAGATCTTCTATGACCCTGTACAGGATATGGTGTAGCATTGGGATTAAAAGTCACATTACAGCTTTTTATTATCACCAACACGGTTTTGGAACATTTGAGACAAACTAGCTTTAAACTTCCCAACAGAAAGATTACACGTATATCGATCTGTTTATTCATCTTTAACGTAGTCTATTTTCTTTTTCTTGCTGTGTCACGTTTTTGTTTCTATCTTTTCCTGCACACACTGTATATACTGTACATGGTAAACTGTAGCGCGGATTGGCCGCCAGAAAACCGCCGGATTAATTATTCTTGTTTATCAGAAAATGCATCAGGGTTTGGATTGTACCATCATTCCGGACCGCGATCCAGTATGAGTGTTATAGAGAATGAATGTTTTCAATCGGACAGCGATAGTAAAAGCTTTTCCCATTTAACTCTTTTAGCACATCTGTAAAAAAAAATTCAGAGAGATCCACATATGAGCTCAGTGTGGGATGTACTGTATTGGTTTTGGCCTATCATAGTTCAAAATGCAAAGGACTGGAGGATGATATGGTAGCCAAAAATACTTAACCGACTTATCATTCATGCATAAATGTATGACATTTGATGATATTTATAATGTAAGAAGATGTCTGGTTTTATCGTGTCATTTCTGAATAATATGTTTGCACAGAATGCTGTATATTTTGGCATTCATGTTTATTTGAATATAAAATGTTATATATGCCAATAAAAACGTTTGGGTGTTTTTTGCATTTCGCATGCGCCCTTGCCCACTTTTAGCCTCCGAGGTTAATCTACTGATTGATGAACTAAATTGTGCTTGCTGTGGATTATCTGATAGGTTTGGCTACTGTGAAGTAATCATTGTCAGTAATACACTTCTGGCAGCTTTAAAGCTGTAAATCAGGGTTGTGTATATCATAAATATTCATACATTATTGAATTTTATGAGGGTAAAAAGTACAAATTGTTTATCATGTGAGCCTTTTAAATGAATCATTTTAATAGTTAAAACATACTGAATAGTTATATTTAAAAATTTTAAAACCCATGCAAATATATTTTCATTATTATCTTCTTGCTGTTTTAAATATAGTTCCTCTGCTCATTTGATCATTGAATGTACAAGAAAGAACAATGTTATTTTTGCCAATTAAAGTTGGTTGAGGCTATCATTAGTAAAGTCAGGTCGACCAACCTAACAAGAATTCACCATCTGTTCCCATCGACCTATCTCTTGACCCCAATTACTAAAGTGAAGAAACTTCTCTCCTGCCTGCTCAGATTATTTGTGACTGAGCGTGAGCAAAATTAGGCATTTATAATTTATACTATTTCATTCTAGTACTATATTTATAGTAGGGATGAGTAGTTCTACAGCATGTTTTTGTTTAATGGTGGAATGACTGAGAATTATCTGCACTACGATTATGATCATGATCATTTACACATATCACAGGAAACCGTAGACAAGCTGTCTTTTGTTCGGTTATATATAATATTTATAGATTACACGTTAAAATACCTACAGTTTTAATATATATGCAATAGAAATATAATAATCTAAATCGGGAAAAAAATGACAAAGTTAATCTAACCATGCCAACATCATCAGCGAAACTCTTAACCCGCGGTTAAATATTAAAAATAAATCCAATATGCATGCTGCTTCTACATGTTACAATGATCAGCTTAGTTATTTTTTTTCAACTAGTGAAATGCACGCAAACCAAAATTGTACCTCATATTTGTCCGAAAACAAATGTGCAGTAGAAGCTCTGATCCGTCCCACATGCTTTTGAAAGCACCATCACTGCTCAGTTGTTCTTTATGTTGCCAAGGAGCCACTTCTATCAGTGATTGTGATCTGACACTCCTGCCTGGGTGTGATTGGAAAGAAAGTAAAGGAAAAATGAGAAAGGTTGTATTTATTGGTGAATAGGGGCTATATCACATCACTCCTCCATAACAAACTATACATTTTGTTATTGCTTCGGATATACCTTTATCTTTTTACTTTTATATATATTGCATTTGAAAATATGGGTATATTGTCACTTTTAAGACAAAATGTAAGGCATATAATTGAAACTTTAAGATTTAAAGAGTTTTTAAATATAAAATGCATTTTGGTGTTATATACGCAAAAGATGCAAGCATATGGTTCCAGGTGCTTCTTCTGAGTACCGCTGCAGTCCAAAAGCTTGCATTGTAGGCCGAGTGGTGATATCAGATTGCTTGCAGTATGTAATTGGATGTATGCGAGTCTGTGTGTGCTTGTGAGCTTCAATGGGTTGGCATGATCTTGTGCCTTGAGCTTCTTGTGATGGGCTTCAGCATCACCCCCCCCCCCCCCCACCCTCTGGATAAGTATTTTGAAAACTTGATGGATGAACAATAGAATTATTTGTGTACAATGTAGGTTTAAGTTTTCCATTCTTTCAGTGTTATTGCTGGCAGTTTGTGAGCAAACAGATTTATCAGTGCTTACTGTGGATCTCAAAAATGCCTTTGAGAACTATGATAAGTTATTTTTTATTAATTTTTTTATTTATTTTATCATATCACCCACCCAAACAGTTCAGTGCCTTAATTTGTTCTAAAAGTGCATGCACATGTACTATCTGTAGTAAAATGTAAGTTTTTACCTGATGGGGAAACTAAACGCTAATTAAGTTTGACTCTTTCTCTAGGGAAGGAAATTGGATGCTACTTGAACGAATGATTAACACTAGTGCTCTATAGAAGGAGCTACTGTATTTCCAGTCAGGGGTAAATTGCTGCTTTTTCCCCCTTCCTCCAGCTGAACGTAATCCTTTACAAAAAAAGTCTGATGAATTTCAGTTGTGCATAAGCACCAGATTTACATGTGAAATTCACAAATCACACTTCATGTTAGAGCCATTTTCATTTCCTCTCGTTTCATTCTCTGCACCCGACATGTCATCGCATAGCCATTAAATATAGTATGTAATTTTAATAAATACAGTATATAACATTTTCTGTGCAGGATATGAAACAAATGCAATAAATCCTAATAATAATAACAACAATAATAATACATTGGATCCTCTGCATGATGTTTGGTGTCAGAGACTAGTGACCGCGCTTTACGGTATACAAGGGAAATTCCAATTTTTTTGTTATAGATCAGGTAAAAAAAAAATTACAGGTGAAATTCTCATTTACATGTGAACTTGACACATCACACTTAATGTTGGAGTTTTTTTTCCATTTCATGTAACGTCATCACGCAGCTATTACATATTTATCATAATATTAATAAATGTATAACATATGGTATAAAGGATATAAAAATGCAATAAAGAGATGAGATGTTCTGATAAACAATGAAAAAATGCATTTGCCAATAATAATAATAATAATAATAACAATAATAATAATAATGGTGATGAGGCTTTTGATCGTCTCTGTTTGATGTTCGGAGTCTCGTGACCGCGCTGCTGTACTGAAGCTGATGCTTATCGCGCGCGCGACTTTTCGGACGCTCGGAGCGACTCTAGAGCAGCTGTCCGCGCGCGCGCTCGTCTGCTTTGGCTCCATTTGCAGAGCGCGCGCCCGCACGCGATCTCTTTTTTTTTTTCTTCCCCTCGCGCTCGGTGCTTGGAAGAAAAAAGAAAAAAATCGGATGCGAAGATCAGAAGTTGGAGGAGTCGGAGTTGCGCTTTGTGTGTGGTTTGCCCGGTGCTCTGGATGCGAGGTGCGGGGACCGGATGTCCGCATGCGGCGTGCGGCAGCGCTTTCACTGGAGCAGATAAGCGCGTGCCGGAGCGAGCATGATCGCCGTGTCGTTCAAATGCCGATGCCAGATTTTGCGGAGAGTGAACAAAGGTAACCGCGTCTTTTGTCCAGTCTTAGAATCAAACCCCCATCCTTCGTCTCTCCATTTCTACCTCGGACATTGTGCAGATGTTGAATGCATGCATTAGATGTGCAGAAAGAGCTAGCTTCAAAACCTCACGCTGCTGTTTTTTTTTTCCCTGCATGACTATATGAATATGCATGAATGTTTAGCAGCAGAGAGTCTCATGCACTCTCCATGCTGCTCAGCATCCTTAATGTCACAGTTATCTATAGACCATGCCTCTCATGGTTACGCCTGTCTGAAAAAAAAATGGCACTGGAAATGTGTTCTCTCTGTGTTTAAGGTGCTTAAAAATACACAACAGCCATATGCTGTGGACCATAGATGTGTGTACAGATGTGCATTGTGTTGATCAACTGCATGCTGTCAGAGAGATGTTCCCGCGTACATAAGCGAGCCCGGATAAGTGGGCTGTCCAACTTGGCGTTCCTTGAAAGACGTAGAATCGGCATAAATAGTGCAAGTTCTCTCCCACCCTTGGGAACGCACTTGACCTTGTTATCATTAGTAAACAGCCAGCTGTGCCTTGGCTCGACTTCAACAGAGATGCTTTTTACACATGCAAAATCACGTTCCACCTGCTCCTCTCCTGAGCTTCGTATATTGTTAGAAAATACATGTTTCAAATGCTGTATGGACTAGGGTTTATACCTCGTCTCTGTGGGACGTTCCTGCGTTTGTCTGCATGACAGTGTAGTTATGCATACTGTGAAGGTTCATGATGGTTTCTTTGAGTCAGTGAGTCACACCAGATGGGGAACTACGTCATAAAATCAGTACTCAGCAGTAACAAAGCTGAAGGATGTTGAAAGAGTTGAAAGAATTGTGTGTGCAATTTCTTTTTCTTTGTTTTTTAGGTAAAGAAAAGACATGGGTAAGAAATAGTGTCTCGATGTTCATATTTTACTAAAGTGCACAATTATAATCTGGCTTCAAATATCAGTTACGCTGCTGAGACATTTCTTTTAAGACAAAGTTTGTATCAAATCATGACAATGTGGTGGACATAAAGTCAGCTTGGGCAAAGGTTCTGGTACTGTCTGGAATTTGCAGAGTTTCTTTCCCCCATTACTTTCCCTTTTATGGGACAGATAAACTATATGTCTGTAAAACATGTTCTGCAGTTAACATTTGCTATGCCATGGTCTGTCGGCTTTACTTCTCACTGTTTCTCATTAATGAGCATTCACTCAGAAAATGGAAATTGGAATCAAGGTGTCGGTGCCGCTGACGTATCACTCACGCGAATCAGCTTAGTCTGATACATCTGCTGGCTCGATTAAAGCTGATGGTGCTTCTGCTTTTTTATTTCTTTGTTTTTCTGACATTTTTTAAACCAACACATGTTTTCTTACCTCAGCAGGTTTTTACTGTTTGGCCAGGGTACTTTATATGGAAATGAGTAGAGTAGAGCAGGAAGTAGCACTCTACTTTCTCTCTCCTTGGTGATTCTTGCTGCTTTCTCCCCGGGTTGGAGGTTCCAGCTTTATCTTATACCAGTCTTCCGATTCTGCACTGGACTAATAGGTTCGAGTTTATTTGTGGGAATGTGGTTTATGCACGTGCTTGAAACCGTGCGACGCGGTAATTGTGCATTCGTGTCTGTTTTGAACTCCCATTTGTATGTATGAGAGATATAGAGTATATGTGATTGTGTTTACTCTCCGTGCCTCTCAGGATTCAGGCTGCTGGTTTTAGTAGAGCAGAGCACACATACCTGCTGTAATAATTGATATGCTAATGGCTCTGTCATACCGATAAAAAGCACTCGCCATTTCCATTCCTAGGCAGTCGTGCTCCAGCGTGACCCAGCTACAGCACGCTTCCAGTCACTGCACTCAATGAAATCCAGTTTAGAGTAAATACCAACTTCATGCAACGATAGCTGCAGCCATAACTAGTAGACCTCTCTGCATGTGACGGCAAAAACGGGAGGTTTATGCGAGTTAATTGAACTTTTTTTTTTCTTGAGTTAAAATTTGATGTACAATATAATATAATGAGACTTAAATTAATTTAAAGGATGGGAAGGTCATATTTTAGCAAAATTTGGCTGAATTGTGGGAGAACAGACAATTTAAAAAAAAACTTTAAGAATGCATCAAATGTAAAATTCTGAGCCAATAATTTTGGGTTTATGCCGTCATTTAGTACACCTTTTACACCGGGGATACAAGGTACTGTATTTATTAAAAAAAAAAAAACTGTTTTCAAGTCTTTAAGCCCTTCATCACACTGCGTTTGAATGAGCACAGATTCAGTCATTCAGATTTATGGAACAACCTTTAATATAACCTTCTTTCACAAGACAGATTCTTCTTGTGGGAAAAAAAAAAACTCTTTTGAAAGCCATTTTATCCTCTATACTTCTACCTACTCAATACGACATATTTTTCAGTAATTGCATGGACCAACAATAAAATTTGTGTAAAAAAATTAATGAACTGAAAATGTAAAAGCATTCAAAATGATAAAAATCTTGTCTTGAAATGTCACTGAAAGATATGAAAAATTTCCTCACCTGCATTTCGCTGATCTTTCTCCGAGATGGTGAAATATTCCAGTTCAGCTGAAGTTTTCCGACTTGTGCGTCATTGCTGTTATGGAAGGTGTTAAAGCACAACGTACTGGACAATGGGAAGACTTATGTTGCCCAAGTCAGACTTCAATTAACCAACATCGGTCCCACTGGCATTTTCTTTACTAATAAACTGATGCCTGTTACCACAGGATAAATTGGTGCAATAAATTGGTTAATCACTTTTATTTTCTTCTTATTCATTAATCTTATACTTACGTCGTCTCTGTATGAATGTCTATGAAATGTCTCAAAATGTATAAATATTCTCAAACTATTCATTTTTACCCACATTTTATGGTATGAAATTGCTTTTTAGTCTTCTTTTTAACCTTGCAATGCGAAGATGATATTATTTAGGGAGACAGAGTTAACAAACGCTCTATAAAATGCGTTCACGCTGCTAAAATATATTTTACATTTAGGCATACACTCTCTTAACCAGAGCGACTTACATTTTTATCTCATTATACATCTGAGCAGTTGAGGGTTAAGGGCCTTGCTCAAGAGCCCAACAGGGACAACTTGGTGGTCGTGGGATTTGAACCTGGCATTTTCTGAACGGTAGTCCAATGCCTTAACCACTGAGCTACCCTCTCCCCCAATAAATTCTCAGTCTTCGCTGTTTAACTGGACTTTTCTCACTGGTCAAGTCTGGATATTTACATGCCGTCATATCGGAGAAAAAACGATCAGAAAGCAATATGTTTGTGCCTTCACCAACAAAAGGCTTGAAAATAAAAGATGTTGCAATGTTTAAATAATGTAATGAAATTCATAACAAAAATTTCAGCCAGCAGAACTGACTAAATTTATCAGTGACTGTTTGTTAGCGTAAACAGAGATCAGTCGAGTGAAAAAAATGACAATTAGGCTCGTTTGCATGCCATGAGTAGTTTCATCTCAGGTGGTAAGACAGAGTCTGATTTGGATGATGCTGAGAATCAAAGTGAGAAGTCATTTATCACTGTAAACTTTATTAAGAAATTATAGGTGGCATGGTGGTTAGTACGGTTAGTATGTTTTTTTAAAAAAAAAAGAGTTCTTGTCACTTTTTATTATTTGATGATTTTAAAGTTACATTAAGTAGGTTATCTGGAAGTTGAGTCGTGTCAACTGGACTTCTTTCTTGTTCACTTGATACAATTCATTACTCGTCCAAGTATACTTCTTGAGTCTGAGGTAAGTTGGAAAGTTCCTCGTATTTAAGTCCTCCAAGGTCAAAGGATCCTCTCCTATGTGAAAAGGCTCGTTACTTGAATGATGGAGAAGGTAAGAATAGGAAGGCCGCCACCTCAGTTGAGATAAGGATTGTCCATCTGCGTACAGATGGCTTCTTCGAAACAACCTGTCTCCTATTTTTCATGCTACCTCTTCATCCAACCCAAGGAGGATCAAGACCTCCTCACAGGTCCACCAAGAAAGCCACAGCCTTAGTCTCTCTGGTTGTTACACCTTAACGACTTTCCCTAATCTCTATTGTCTTCCTAACGGCTTTCCCTTCTGTTCTCACATTCTTCATCATTCAACAAGACTTTTCGAACAGGCGATGGTTCCGTTGACCGTGGAGGACTTGATTATGAGGAAATTTCAGACTGAAGAAGCTACTTGGACGAGTAGTGAAACGTATCTACCGAGCAACAAAGAAGTTCAGCTGACATGACTCAACTTCCAGATATCCTCACCTGGGTGGTTGAGAATCTTACAGGCATTAAGCATATATAATGTATATGCCAAACTGAATGTTTTGAATTTGGGAACGACTATAGTTTTCCCAACTACACATAGTAGAAAGCGTTAAGATTTGACCATGCTGAAGGCTTTTCCTGGGGCGATTATGCATTTTTCCTACACCCTGTGAAATTTTATCGATCTTTCTAGATTTGCAAACCTGCCTAAACCTAATTTAGCTGCTAATGTTATTTGAGTGAAGCTTGTTTTTGAGAATTAAGTTTTTTTTTTCTCTCTCTCTCTCTCTCAAAGATTTTCTTGTGTATTGAGCATAAATTGTTTAAAGTTGTGTTCCACTACCAAATTGTAGCCTTGGGCCTTTGATTTCCATGGCTGTGGCATTAATGCAGATTTATGTCTGGTCACTGTATTCGCCTCCACAGCCGTTGATGTTTATCTGTTAGCATCACTAACAGTTTAGCGTTTCGGGCTGTGTCTGTGACTACCAAGCACAATAAGTCAATGGATGAGCTATCCTCCAGCTGAAATGGGGAAAATGGAGACACAAATTCTTGATAGATGTGACCGATGCTGCTGCTGCTGATAAGCCTACAGAGCTACAAAGCTGAAAGGAACCTAGACGTCATGTTTGGTGATTTCCTTCTAATGTTTTTATATGGAAATCACCAAACGCAACGCCTTGCTCCTTTCAGCTTTGCAGCTCTGTAGGCTTATCAGCAACAGTCACATCTATCAAGTGAACAAAACACCATTTTCTGCTGCTGTTGATTGATGCAAAAGGTCAGACAAGTCCTGTGGGTGTGAGCTGACCCTTTGAGATCAGTGCCTGCAGCATTACTGGCTGAATGAAACAGACAGGGATCTAGTCAAAGGTTACCATCGGTGTCAGTTGTACTGTACATCTCTCATCTTCTCTCCACTGGTGTTTGGTCACCATTGGCTTGTCAGTTCCTTGGCTACTTCCCCATCAGTCCTTTCTGACACTGCTTTGTGTAGCGCTGTCAGATGAAGCAGGATGAGATGGAGGAGGCTGAGCGGGCATGACAGTCCGTTCTATTAGTGGACTTACAGTATAGTGTAGCCCGCTGTGTAACCGATCACCAGCGCGAATGAAACTTGTCAACCTTCTCGTCATGCAATGTAGCCGCGCTACAGTATAACCAAACCTTTACCTTTACAGCAAAGGACTACAGGGTAGAAAATAAAAGTACATATACTGTATTTAAGGTTGATCCTAAAGTCCTAGGCTTTTTTGTTGTTGTTGTTGCACTACACAAGTACTTTGTGAAATCTTGTACAAAAAAAGCTCAATTATCTAAAAAATAAAGCTTATTACAACCATTTGCATCTAGTTATGTATAATAGAATTTTATTATAGCTCATACATTTTGAGATAATATAAGAAATAATAATATGTATTTAAAAAAAACAAACTGAACTCAGTGTGTGGAGGCAGAACTGCATTATTCTGTTGATGCTACCAATTAAAACCCTTGACATGTTTTTTGCCCTTATGTTCTTGGTTACTGTAGGCTTCTGCACAGTGTGTTTGCGCTGTGTACTGTAGATAATGTACATACAAGCATAGCATATAAATACGCAAGTACATAGAAAATGATTGTTGCAGCCTCCTACTCAACGGAACCCTGGGAGAACTCTGAACCTTCTCAGCTAGACAGACGCAGAAGTCTCAAACATTAGCTTTTGCCTCTGTAACACTGTGGTAACAAATCACAGACTACAGGTGTGGTAAGTAAGGTCGTTCAGGTATCAACGCTGCTCCTGCGGTCCTAAATCCTTGGTGTGGTCTGACTCCGCTGCCACGTTCAGTGTAATGTCTTTGCTTTAATAGCTGCTTTTCTGGATTGAGTTATTGTCTTGCTTGTGTTCTAAGTTTTATTATAATGTTTTTTGGAATTCAGCTGTAGATTGAGGTCTCTGAGGAAGACACCAGACTTTAAATGGAAACCATCATCATCTGGACTCATTTATAGCCGTATGTTATAAAGGCACACACTAAAAAGTGTGTTTAATATGTGTTTGTGGCGTATGAGGGTATTGTAAATAGGAGTCCTGGGATGAACACAGGACAGTATTTATGGTCCCAGCAGCAGTTGCCAGTGAGCATTCACTTGGGCCCATACACTCCAGCATGAGTCAATATGTAATGCAGAAGGATGAAGCTGAGAGAAGGTATGAATCCAGTAAATGTGTGAAATATAATTCAGACAAAGAGTTTTAAAGATATATTTATGGACTAAAGTAGTGTTGCACTATAAAAGAAAAATATGTGCTCAGTAGAGTGTGAATAATCTTTAATAACCTAATTCAAAGCTTCTATACTGGCACAAGCATGTGCACGTAATTTGCCTTCCAATTACATCCAGCTAACATCTCTATGTCCTCAAAAGTAAGGAAAACATTTTGATTGTGCATTTTGCCGTCACGCCATCATGACCTGTTTAGAGAATGACGGTAGAGAGAGCAAGCGCCATTGTGATGCTTCAACTTGGTGCAGAGTTGCCACTTCTAGGCTATGGAACAGATTCCAAACAACAACAACAACAGGGTCCATGCTGATCACCCTTGGTCTGGAAGGCCAAGAATGACATCGCCAAGATAAGACACTGTACAAGTAGTCCCGACTTACGAACGAGTTCCATTCCAAGCCCAAATTATTCTTAAGTCCGACAAAGCGAGTCTCGGACACCTTTGACCCGAGTATACAATGTAAAGCAAACCAATCCACTTGAATAAATCTGTCCCCTTTCCCCACACTTCCATCAAGTGGCCAAAGACCGTAATCATGCCTAAGGAAATTAATCCTGCAGTGAATTGTTGCCTCTGCGCCTTCAAATCGCAAGGGGAATCAAGGACGCCATTTCGTATCTGTTTTCCACTCTGTTTTCTCAACATTTTGAGCTGTTTTCCACTGTATTGGGCTGTGAACTCTTTTGTTGAGGATTTTCTGAAATTAGGATTATTCACTATCAGGCCAGCTTTACAGGACAGCCTTTGTCTATCTCTGTGTCCCGGACTGATTCATTAAAACCGGTGAGGCTGACTCATTTCTTCCGCACCACCACACGCACACACTTACAATATACCAGACATTTTATACATTCACTTATACATTGAAAATATTGTTTACTCTTGTAAATATTGATATGTGGTGGACTGCAGTGTTCAGTGTTCACACACAAACTACTTGACAGTGATTGAACCGGAAGTAGAGCCGCGGTCCGTTCGTATCTGCGAAATTCGTAACTCGTAATGTTCTGTAATTTGTTGGCATGATGTGAAAAAATGATAAAGAAAATCCTACCTGTGATCGATAACGGGGTCTCATTTACTCGATATCGCCTTTGTAAACATGAATGCTGAAGTAACGGAGATTATGCTGTCGACCTCAGAATTTCCATGATCTCTGGAGCTGAATGTTTGGAATTTCCGGTGCTGATAGAGACACAGGTTTATGTATAAAATCGGACTTTCTTACTTGACAGAAATGAAATTTGTAATAAATTTATATACATGCAACATTTCTTTTGTCCATGAGTGTATTTAAGCAAGTAACTTAAATAAAGTGAAACTGTATGGCGTACATGTCAGAAAGGATAAGAAGCAAACATCAGTAAAATGATTTGAAGATAGAATATTAAGATGTGGCCCACACACCCAAAACATTTTTAAATGCATAAATAGCATAAAAATCTGAATAGTAATCAAGCAGTGAAATTATTTCTTAGACCCTTAGTATTTCATTTTTTCCTAGAATATTCCACTTTCGTTTGTAAACTCGAGGGGACTTTTCAAAGGTTACGGTTTATACGGTTCTGCAGCCATATCACCGATAAGCACACTTTGACCCACGGCACCACTCCAATATCACCTCTATTACCGTCTGAAATGTCAAAATTGGACTCTCAAACTCACTGTCTCAGTGGCATAATGGTGAGAAGACAGTGATAACCATGGCATTTTCTAGTGCGTGTCTGGAATGACTTCTCTCACAGGGCCAATTGAACCCCGCCACTGTTGTGTCTAGGTTTAGGAGGTCTTTTCTGCCTCACATCAGAGCCAAGAGCTAGCGGAAGGCACAGCTACCATCTCAGACTTCGTATGGATTAGGAAAGCCTAGCCCTGCTGAGAGCAGCATAAGATCCAGAGAGTTGAGAGGCACATTCAGAGTCTTGTTAGCTTTGTGGAGGCTCTTTATCTCATGTGCACACACATGAACAAACATATGCCTGGTCTTCATGCAGAACAGAAGCCTTTGTTAGCCTCATTTCATGCTGGATATGGTGGCGCTTCTTCCTCTGCACACTAGATTAGCTCTCCAATGAACTGGCGATGTGAGGCTAAATGTTCAACATGTCTGTTTTTCTTTCTTTATTTTTTGCCAAGAGCTTTTCTCAAATTCGTATCCCAAAAAAAAAAAAAAAAAAGCATTCAAGCCTCTAATGGCCTCGGCACGTCAACAAGCTTGTTGTTTTCCGATTTTGTTTGCGTCATATGGTGGTCATGTAAGAATCATTGACGTGTTATTGGTCTGGCCACCTGCAGGACATAATCATTTAACTTCATACATCTGTGTTAAAACCAAAGCGGGGAGTCATGGAAACCGAACTCAGCCAAGCTGTGAGCAAACCAAAACAGCTGTCTCCCAGTCTGCCTCCGTAGGCCGAGTGGATAAAGCAATTCTGTTGGCAAGTGTTAGAATATAAACATTGGCAGCAGTTGAAACGTAAGATTAAAGGGTACTTACAGACACGCAAATAAACATATGAATGCCCGCAAATGTGGGGGAAAAAAATAGATATTATTTTATTTTTGTGGAATTTAACCAATAGCTCAACATTACTCACAGCACTTCCTGCTTATCAAGCTAAAAAAAAAAAACATGCCCTCCAGCGGTTTTTCTTTTTTTTTTCTTTCTTTTTTTTTTGCATGTGCATTCTTGTCTTGTGCATTAATCCTTTGGTTTCCAGCGGCTATGTGGGTTTTAGGTTCCCAAGAATTATTTTGATGGCACGCAGCCCCTTTGGGGATGGAAGGCAGCGTCCTACTGTGGCTGTTTAATGCCACTCTTGTTGGGTTTTTACTAGAGAAGAGGAGGCTGGATGTTCCCTGTCATTTTCAATCCTGTGTACTAGTTATCTTCTGCATTCTTTCAGAGGAGGAGGGGAGAACAAATGGCAGCTGCCTCCACCCAGGCTGAGCTTCCATTTTACATCCTCCCTTTGATATTCTTTATTCCTTCATTTCCTCCAGTCAGCAAACACTGAAGTCATTTTGGGAAGTGATGTTAAATCTGCGGCGTGCCACTCTACGATAATATGCCATTAAGCTCAAACTCAGACAGGCAGTGCTTTTGTACGAGCGTTACGACACCCGTATTTTATCTCCACGAGAACTTCAAAGAGCTCCCAGCATATTCAGGAGGATGTTTCGAGCAATTTCTGATATTTCGCCAATTCACTGCCTACTTTTATTCATTCACCGGGGGTTGCGATGTCCCCGGCTTTATTACATCAAGGTCAAAGAGTTGGCCTGATTAGATTCGTCCAAATGGGGCTTCCTTGAATATCAAAGACGGCGTACAATTTGTGCTCCACTTTTATCTCATCGCATCTCTTCAGCCATTTCTCATACTCAGTTACTCCTTGCTTTGGTTTGCAGATGGATCTATTTTTCACCCTCTCTGTGGTAGATGAGCTAAAACGACAGCCATAAGACACAATTGTGAAAAATGAATGTAGGAAGCAATGAGTCAGGAATTAGCCGCTGAATTTGTTCCAGACCCCTCCTTCGCTTATCATGGCTAATTCTGTTAAGGGGGACAGGGAAAAAAAACAAAACAAGCACCAGGTTTGAAGCACCTGACCACTTTTCAAATACGATTTATGATCTTCTGCAAGAAGATTTATGATCTTCTGTGTAAATGAAAGGCTTTCATCATCCACATAATGAATAACCTCTTTTTACACAATTGCACACCCTCCTACTCTGTCCATCTCTCTGTTGGATGTCGGCTTTGTGGCCTATGAAAAAATAAACCTGCATTTGTTCTCTTATGCCACTGGCAGATCAGGACATGGTGGCTTTATCAGCAAGTGATGGTTAATTGCCTGACTTCAAACACCTGGAAAATTACAAGTTGACATCAGGTTAGAGAGAGCTCTCGGATGTTTCTGAGGCCACAGCTTTCCCATCTGTCTTAATAGACTTTCTTCCAAGTTGCCCACTGGTCAAACTGTACGACCATCTGATCTCGGTATGAGATCAAACAGCTATTTGTGGCCACTAGGGGTGAAGTCCAAGCCAGCCACTCACTCACAGCACTAATTACTTCCTCGAATTAGCATAGGCTCGAACAAGACTTGTGATCATGAAAGCCTTGTTCAAACATGGGGCTTAACAGCCATTAAAATCGAAATGATTAAGTATAAACACGAGGCAGAGCTGGAGTCCGGTTTCGGGGAAATTATTTGTTAGAAATCCGCCATTCGTGGAAAATAAGCTTTAAAAACAAACATTTCTTTTTAAACCAGTAACACTTTCTTCTGAAGACAAACTCTTACTAAATTCAGTAAGCTCTGAGTCAGCATCTGTTGCGTCAGCGTTATGGCTGCACCGAGACGTGGAGGTGGCTCAAGGTTGGAAACTGCTCAGCTGAGGCGGTGTAGATCTTCCAGCTCGGCCAGCACAAACACGAGCGGTATACGCTCCTAAATCTGGGACGGTAATTCTCTGGGTGACCAGGTGCCGTCCGGTTAACGCCGCTCGACCACATGCTCCTGAGCAGTGACTAAGCAAGTGAGGCTGTGCATACTCCTGCTCATCCTGTTGTATAAAATGCAAACCGTAGAGATATTCTCTTGACTGTGTGACCCTTTTCTCTTCATGCTGGCATGATTCATAAGTGCTGGCAGAGATCCATGCTGCAGAAGATCAAGAGCGGTCAAGCTCTTAGCACATTTTTTAAAGGGATTTTATGTACTCTTCCTCTTCAGTTTCCTTTTTAGTGGGAGCCAGTACACTCTTAGCACTATGTATGTGCAGTAGATTTTTGCCAATGGTTGAGGACTGCATATCAAGCAGGCTCGGCTGTGGAGATTCAAAGCCTGACACCAGCAGGGAACGGCTTTGAGTTTACCCGTGCGCAACTGAATCAACTTTCTAAATGCAATGAAACTGTATTAGATCAGACTGGCTTTTGGCTTTATTTTATTGCTTTACAAGCTCTGAATGTGAAAATTCCCCACCGCCAACTGATAAAAAACAATTACAAAGTGGGAAAAAAATATATATAAATGATGCCTGTCCTTTTGGTAAACCTTTGCACATTTTGTATAGAAGCTCTTCAAGTTATAGTATCACTCAGAAATATTCCACAATTGTATTTTCCAATCAGTAAAAACAGCAGCTCGGCTAATTAGTATATGGTTCAGGAATGATTAACATACTGTATATAGCCCAAAGTTAGTACTGTAGATGCCTGAACAACACATCTGCACGTGCTCGTTGGACATCCCATTTTAGATTTACTGTCCCTTTTACTATTATAATACTTTTCACTTTCTTGGCAAAGCTTTTCACTAGATTTTGGAGTATGGCCAGGGAAATGTGCCCAATCAGCCACAAGATCATAAGTGAGATAAGGCAGTAAAGTTGGTTTCAGGAGGCCTGGGGTGCCACAGTTCATCCTACAGGTGTTCAGTTGGGTTGCGGTCAGGGGCTCTGTGCAGGACAGCTCCAACCTTTCCTTTGAACTGTGAACCATGTCTTCACATAGCACACTTTTTTTTGGGCCTTTTAATTCCAAAGAAGAGAAATAGTAATACTATAGCGTATAAAGACATTCTGTTAGGGCTGCGAGATTTGATTTATAAAGTACATTCTGTTTATTTTGCTGCAAAGCGCATTAAGATAAAATTGGCAACAAAAAAAGAAATTGGTTGCTTATGTACTGTAACAGCCTCAGCAGCAACCTCATTTCTCCTCTCGTCTCTCCCAACCACTCAGCAGTGTACTAATCGTATTTGCACCTGTTTCTCACTGGTTCATGCCTTACGTTTTCATGCTTGAATGATTCCTAGGTCACTGTGTGGCTTAACAAACAAAACACATTCCTGTGAAACTGGTCAGGTACAGCTAATGGACTAAAAACGAGAGAGATAACAATGAGAGCTAGAAAAGTCCTTCAGGAAGCCTGGAGAAGTATTCCTCAAGACTACATTAAAAATACTGCATGTCTGAAAAATGTCATTTAAAAAAGTCGAGCTTCTTTGGAAGCAACATTTGAAGGTTTGAGGGGTGGCTCGGGACACTTCCACAGCACTGTATTTTATAAAACCGTTATTCCTAATGCAGAAGTCTGTTCATTTGATTGGAGAAGCGGGGTTGTCCTAAGAGTGAGGTTGTTCTGTACCCACACTTGGATGTTTTACTGTGTGTTTAATTTAATTTATGTAAAAATTCCACTTTCTAATTTAAATCTGTTAATGCGGAATATGAAATACGAAGCGGTGGCTTAGACAATATTTATTTAGCAAATCACAATTATATTTTAAAAAATTATAGGCAAACTTTGTATAAATTCCTGATTATGCATATATTACCTGTAATAAATTGTAGCATTTTGCGATTAAATACTTGCCACTAATGCACAGTCGATACCAATAATCGTACAAACAAAACTACACTCTATACAATGTTGTGCTTCCAACTTGTTTTGGGCAACAGTTTCAGGAGGATCACATTCTATGGTGTAATGTTTAGGTATCATTTAATGTAGAGTTTATTTTGAACTCTATTTTGATATTATTTGGTATTTTGATATTAACTGACACCATGCGAGCCTTAATTGACTAAACTTTTCCATGTGAAAGTTGCGCTAATATGGTGCTCTCACTTTCTGTCATGGTAAACGACTGGGAAAGTCATTCATTTATTCATTGATTCTTTTGAATAGATTGGGCGGGGTACACCTTGGACAGGGTGCCAATCCATCACAGGGCGTACACACACACACACAAACACACACACACACATGCACACACTACGGACAATTTTAGGAATGCCAATTAACCTAATCTGCATGTCTTAATACTGTGGAAGGAAACCCGGAGTACCTGAAGGAAAAACACATGCACAGACCCGAGGCGGGAATCGAATCCTCAAGCCGACACGAATAAACAGAATATTTTTTAATTTATTCATTGGTTTATTAATTAGGATGGTGTCAGGGTTTTTTTTGGCTATTTCTTTCCCCAGCACTTGTTTTGTAATGAAAATGAAAACTGCTGTTTACTTTCCTGTGCCCGTCAGCGCAGACGTGTTCAACCGCTTTGGTTAAGAACATCAGCTCGAACTTTAAGTGTGCATATAAACAAGTATTTACAGTAACCACCTGACACTTACAGTAACCACCAGGCACTTTGTGCATTACAGCATTACGGACTGGAAACGAAACGAACATGACATCAAGGTTTGTCATTAATGCGTCTCTAGTTCTTTTTACAAGCTACAGTTGTATAATTACATCTGAACAACATTCACATGAAGTTAAACAGCTTTCATTTTACGGTTTTTTTTTCTTTTCTGTCTGTCTCGCAGAGTGTATTTCACATTCCATCAGTCTCCACACTTTCCACTGAGCTGCGATCAAAGTGTTCACTGATGCACTGTCCCAGATATACTGTAAAGCGATCCAACCCCCTGCCGAGGGCCTACTACTTAGCCAGGCTTCCCCGTTCTGTCATTATTTGTTCTAGTTTGCTGCTTATGGCATGTTGCAGGCTTGTTGCACTATATAAACCTGAGTATGAAGTTACGCTTGCTTTATCATATATTTTGATTTGATGTCTCTGCCTATAATAAATAAAGACCTTGTCTAGTATTTAGTTGATGAAATTCTGCTTTTCCTGAATCAACCTGACCAAATAATACAAGTCCTGAAGTGTCTTTTAAGTGCTTAACAGTCGACGTCATCTCTTGTGTAACGTCTCTATCGTTCCTTCCAGAAGTTATACTTTTATATATATATATATATTTTTTTTTTCCCGAAGTGCTCCTATATCTTTTCCTCTCTGTGCTTTAGCATAATACAATTTGCTTTGGGTTGACCCAGAGTGATCGCCCCCTTGTTAAATTTTAAGGGCTTTTAATCCCCAGATGTCCTATCCTAGTGCTCAGTGCTGGGAGCAGATAGATAATGTGGCTCCAGTGAACTTGGAAGATTGGGTGTTCTGTTTCTCATGCATTATCCCTCTCCCTCTCTTTCTCTGCCATCAGAGAGATGGGAGCTTGGGTCATTAGACTCAGGCAACACAAACTGTGAGCTCGTTGCTAAAAATAAAGGAGAGTCACCCCCATCTCTCCCTGAGGTCTGCATGGTTGAGCTCGAACACAGCTTGTCCCTTGCCTCTGTCTCATTTTGATACCGCCGATATCTTTGTAGGGAGCATCACAAGTGTCGAAAATGAACATTTTTCGCTTATCCGTGAGGCCTCATTAACCTTCCCTGAAGCGTATGTTACAATATTCCAGTGGACTAAAATGAAGATAGTCTTGTACGCCGCTCGGACACACGTCGTTCCTCGGCACGTAAAATCGCTTGGTCTTGGTTTGGGAGTCTCCATAATTAATGGATGGTGGGAGCCAGCGTGTGGACCGCATGCCCTGCGCGACTCATTACCATTCACCACAGATGACAGGGAGAGCCCAGAAGCACTCCAGCGCTTTCTTCCTTACCCCTCACCTCCACAAATGAGTGCGCCTACATGCATGACTGAACTCACTGTGATTTGGCAGGATGACAGCTCTACTGCTGTCTGTTTCCTCTCTCTCTATAACTAATTTTCTTTTTCCTTCCACTTTTCTTTCTATCCTTTTTTGACTCTTGTACATCTTCATTTTTTTTCCACACACTTTTCCTCCCACCTCTCTATCCTTCTGTTCACTTTAATGTCGATGGCTGTATCATATTAATATCGTGCCATCATGGTCCTGCTCTGCCTCCTCACTCCTGCAACGAGTCAGCGGCTGACCTCACAAAGTTCCTGCTTTCCTCCTTTGCCCGCTTCACCACTGGTTTATTTATTGCTCTATTTGTCATCTCCTCCTGTCTTTGTCTCGTTGCTGCTGTCCTGTAGTCTCTCCCAAAATGAACTCACCGAACAGGGGACATGTAGGACTCCGGTTCATTAGTGCGCTCATCCGTATGCCCCTTGCACTCCGCGCGTACTTTGTGCATGAACGCAGAGTCCACCCAGCAGCTGAAGGGAAAACACAGATCTGGTAAAGGGGAACGTCAAATTCTGCACCATTACCCTGGTGACTGTGAGCCCATCTTCCTGCGTGCCGCCATGGCGTTCCTGTGTGGCGTGAGCGATGACTTTCACTGGGATGTGGGTGAGTAACGCGCCAGAGAACGGTAGACGCAGAGTAGCGTAGTGAATGGTGAAAATGGTGTAGGCTTTAGAGCACTCGGGCTCCATCCTGCTTGTCTGCTTTGTTCTAGGAGAGCTAGTAAAATGAAATGACAATGGCTTTTTAAAAAAATTTTAATGGCTTGGCTTATTCTCTCTGTTTTAGCCAAAGTTATCAAGCTCAGCTTAAACGTAAGCAAATGATCAATGTGAATTGATGAACCAGAAATGTTGACATTTTATATTCACATTTTATAAAATAAGTGGAATTGGTCCAACAACTACAACTACTTGAAATGTATTTATGTAACATGTATAAAATGTTAATATATTTATTATTTTTATATAAAATCCTTTAATGTGACATCACTCTCTTACATTTCTTTGTTGCTGTGGGGTAAACACTCAGGTAGACAGGTTTTGTGCATTTAATATTGCATTTTGTATGTGTGTATATCCTGTATGTGTGTGTGTGTATATATATATATATATATATATACATACATACATACATACATACATACGCATACATACATACATACATACATATATATATATACATATATACACATATATATATATATATACATATATACATATACATATACATATATACATACATATACATATACATATATATATATATATATATATATGAATAGCGCTTTTTGCTGAGCACATTTCTTTGTGGCTTGTGAAGTTTTCACTCAGTGTAAAACTCCAAGCCTTGCATAATGAAAGCTGTGTAAGCGCATATTATAGTGGGTACGTCAGCATAGTTTTCACACACACCAACACTACATCATTGTGCCATCATAACACTTTGGTGGAGTTTTCATAATTGAATTTCTTTCAGTCGCTCCAGTGATGCATACACAGCAACATTAGTCACTCATGACTGCAAATATTAAATACAGTATCACCCGTATGGTATAATGGACTAAATGTCCTCACCTGATTTGGGGTTTAGGGAATCACACTGGGCATTGTATATGTGGACAAACTCCTGGTGTCGTTTGACCAGCTGGTCTCGAGAACCCTGCATTGAGAGGTGGCACTCCTTCAGCCTCCTCTTCAGCTCCTGCGTGGAGAGCAGGTTGTAAACGAGCTTCGTCATTGGACGCCTCGCGCTGCTCGGGCAGCTGCAACACACGTATCCACTAGTTTATTTCAGTAATCACCAGATATTACTCGATAATGCCAGGGCGGCCCCCTTTTAGTCGATTAATCGACTAATCGGTCGTTTAATCGACTAAGATTTCTTTAATCGATAAGTCATTTTTTATGCTTTTTTTTCATGCTGAATGACTTATTTCCAAGAAACATATGAGCACATCTCTGGTAAACACAGGATTTAAAGTGGTGCTTTTGCATGATTCTTTGTGGAGAAACATAGTTTTACATTAAATCAACTAATTGATTAGTTGACAAAATCAAAAAGAAGTGTAAGTGACTAAGAATTTCTTCGAGGACAGCTGTAGATAATGCCTGCTGGGGGGGCATTTCTGTGCTCAGCTGTGAAAAAACAAACAAAAAAAACACTTCTATAACGTTTTTTCGACATCATAAGCAGAAAATAAATAAATAAAAGACATCACACAATGATAGTGATGATATGATTCATGATGTAAAACGGATGAGAGTTGCCGCTTGTCAGCCTGGTGAAAACACACCTCGGATGATCTACAGTCCTGTTATATTCAGACAAATGTGTTATACTACATTATATACTTCGCATGGGACCAATATTACCTCTTGTGATTTCAAAATTACCCCCCCCACGTGTCTTTCGTGCGACACATTCACACAGCAAAGCAAAGTCTGTGTTTTACTTGAATTTACTGACACTATTCCCTGGATATGATGTCATTGTTCTGTCAAAACTTTAATTTATAATATCCAACGCAGCCAATACGACCCCAAATCACAGAGATGCTGATTCGCGCAGGACTAATATTATCACATGACCTCTGCGTTTGCCGAAATATGGGAGGTTATTTGCAGTGGAATTTTTACTATAGACAAATTCCGCACATGGCAGATTCACACGAGATTAAGATCACAGACGACCTCAGTAACGATTATGAATTACGAGAGGTCCCCAGCTAGAACCGTGCGAATCGGACTTTGGTCTTGAATATAAGACATTAATTGTAAGTTATTAAGGTTGGTAAGCAAGAGGAATCCTCCTCATGCAGGCTGGCTACATAAGGCCAGAATATTAAAACCTCTCCAATTCATCATTATGACATCAAGGTCTACTCCAGTATGAAGTATTTTGCACTGCCACAAAAACGACCAATCATTAACAGAACCTCATAATTGCCGCATGGGTCATTAATCACCCTGGAAAACATTTCGAAGGCCACTCACGAGGATCAGTCTCTCAAATTATGTCACAGACTCGGTCTTCAGCAAGACGAGCAGCCGGGTTGATGGTAATACTACAAATCTAGTAATAATTGCTTTGCTTTTCAGTAATTCTGCCATTTTAAGCAATCAAAAGCGTAACACTCAGTGGATTGCTTTAGTGTACAGGACTTCAAGTTTCAAAGAAAAAATAAATCATCATTCATCATTCTCCCTCGACTTCATCCAGAAGTAAATACATGGCCACCTTCAGTGGAAACTGTCTTCTGAGACAGTGGAAAGAACAGATGGCAGAAAAAGTGCACATATAAAGCCAACTGACAGCACATCCTGATCCCACTGTGTATATTGTGAAGATCTGTCAATGCACTTATATTAAGTTGTATCTCTACAGACCAAATGAATATACATACTTTAGATCCAGGACATTTACAGTACATCCTAAGCCTAACATAAATTATAGAAGCAAGGGGAAAAATGGCTGGCTTAGCTCCATGAACCCTGGAAAAAGATTTATTCTTCTTAAGTTATTGTCTTGCTGCGATCCAACTCCACAACATGTATGTGGATCCAGCCCAGACAGTCGCACAACCCCGGGATAGATACGACTTAAATATGTTTGTCTGTAAATTTAATAGATTTTAATCCGGAGCTCTCAGCTCATAGCACGATGCATTACATTAACGCAATCTTATCTTATTTTTTTATTTTGTAATTATACTGTCATTGGTTAATAGCACATTCATATATTGCACATTCCT
>JAOVVB010000015.1:10326073-10344304 GCA_028570985.1 Heterobranchus longifilis
ACAATGTAGAAAGAAATAAAAATCAGGAACCATCATGGAGTTAGAAAGTGACCCCAAACTTTTGAACGGTAGTGTGTGTGTGAATATATATATATATATATATAACATATATATATATATATATGTGTATCAGGGATACACATATATATCATGTTCACATATTGAATGAAGACCAGTTATGGACATTCTAGTGTTTTATTACACAAAGTTCATATTCAATGCTTTGATGCAGCCTGCTTTTTAATGGACAACTACTTGAGGCTTAAAGTGTCCTAATGTAATACTCTTATAATATAGAATAATATTCACTAACATATTTTATAGCGTGGACGTGTTAACATGTTTTAATGCACGTTTAGTTTTTTGCACTGTCAGCATTTTGCTCAGTTACTCAAAGGATATCAGTATTGGATGTTGAAATCAGCTTATAGTTAAAGCTCCTATAGTTAAAAAAATAGGATCAGAACATCACTAGAGGTAACCATCAAGGCAGTCATTGGATGAATGATATTTAGATGAAAAGGCTCCTTGTGTGTGTTGTTCTGCATCATACAGTACCATGTTTATGCTGTTGTATCATCTCCTGTCTCTCTTCCTCTCCTTGTGATCAGTTAAGGTGCAGAGGAGCAACCGGCCACTGCCCTGGGAGTCCGGCACAAACAACAACAGCAACTTCCTTCCCTACCAGCACTATAACACCTACCACCCCGACCAGTCCCGCAGCCAGAACAAGCAGAAATCTTCTCCGAACAACCCTCGTAATACCCCATTCCTTTCTCCTAAAGCCTACAGTACAGTATATCCCTGCATTTCTCTTCACCCTAACCTTTTCTCCCCTCCTGTTTGTCTGAGCTTTTCTTTTTGCACGGACATGTGTGTCACATGGCTTGTATTTGTATTAAATTTAACATGTGTTGCAAAATATGAATGAGACACTTCAGACTGTGCATTTATTCCAAAAAAAAAAAAAAAAGTTGACAGTGAAGGTGGTCTGACACAGCTTTAATGCGAAGTTGAAGAACATTACAGTTGATTGATTTCCATAACTGCTAAGCCTGGCAGTTTTATGCTACAGTACTGTTGAATTCTTATTTCTTGTTTGTCAGAAGGTGTAGATTAATTTTCATAAAACAGGTCTAGCACTAGTGGAGACTGTAACACAAATCCCAATGTAGCTTATTCTAATGTTTTTGTGTCCAGCGTAACAAATTAAAAAGTGGCCTGTAAGTTGGACGCTACACCAAAAAAAACCTTTAAAAAGTTTTTGAAAAGTTAAACCATTTGCAGTCATGGATGTGTAATAGGTTTCTTTGCCTCCGGTGTCAGCACGTTGTAACAATCAGGGATACACAGATCATCCATAACATTAAAACACTAAAACATCCTGTACGTAAGTCTCCATAAATCTGAATATTGCAGATGCTCAGTTCGATTGACTTGGAGGCCAGATCAGCACCTGGAGCTCTTCGTCATTTTTCTCAAACCTTCAAAGATTCCTGTTTTTTTTGTAGTATGGCAGGGTGCGTTATCCTGCATAAAAAGGTCACTGCCATCTGGACATAGCGTTGTCAAGAAGGTGTATACTTGGTCTGCAACAATGTTGTGGTATGTGGTATGACCCAAGGTTTCCCAGCAGACCATTATCCAGTTGATCACACACTGCCTCCAATGGCTTTTTTTTTCCCATAGTGCATCCTGGGTACATATCCAGGGGTAGCTCACTGGTTAAGGCATTGGACTACTGATTGGAATGTTGGGGCCTCTAGCATGGCACTTAACCCTGAAACGCTCAGATATGTACTGTACAGTAATAAGATAGCAATGCACTGTAAGTTACTCTAGATAAGGACGTTTGCCAAATACAATAAATATAAATGTTTCAACACTTCCCTAGGTAAGCAAATGTGACTCATCAAACCAGAGCACGTTCCAGACCACTCCATGGTCCAATTCTGATGCTCACATGACCATTTTAATCTTCCTTAGCTCATATGCTTTTATTAACTCACCCACAGAGAGGAGGCACTCAAACTGTTCTAAGGCTGTCATTTTTTTTCAGAAATTCGTGCTACATTAGCGCTTCTGTGGGTTTGGACCAGGCAGGCTAGCCTTCAGTCATCAACGCATCAATGAGACTTTGGTGCCCAAGATCTGTTTTTATTTATTTATTTATTTTTTGGAGATGTTCTGGCCCAGTTGCCCAACCAACACAGTCTGACTCTTGTCAAAGTCACTCTCATCCTTCAGCTTTAGGTACAGGCTGATCACTTGTTGCCAAACCTACAGTATCCCACCTCTTGAGACATGCCATTGTAAGAAGATAACCAATGTTATTCACTTGAATGATGAACAATGATCTGGTTGATCAGCAGCTAAGATTTTTCACCAAAGGAAGGTCATCTTAGTATCAAGGGCTTTGCATTTTCTTTGTACTTTGAAATTGTCTTATGACATACAGTAGAAGATAAAAAGAGGATGGTGTGGAAATGTCTGTTTATAGCTGCTGTAATGCAAATGATAAATCATTCTTTAATACATGTAAAAATGGTTTTGTTGTTAAAAGTTATAAAAGTTTTTGTTCAAGCATGCTGCGATTTGCCTTGTGCACCACAACTATTAAGTTTTTTCAAAAGCAACATTCTGTATATTTATAGTTACTGTTTAGTTAAAATAGAACTAACTGATTAAAAAAATCCTACTATCACTTAATTATAACACTATAATTATTTAAATGTTTAATAGATCCCCTCCTTATAAAAAACTATAAAAAAAGATTCACTATGCATATGACAGCATATTTTGAAGAGAAAAATATTGTATAAAATATAAAATGAGTATATTGTACCCTTAAATTGCGAGTGGGGCTGATGTCAGAACTGCTGGTGTAGGAAATTAGTCAACGCCTTCTGCCCAGCTCAAATTTGAGATTTCTTCTGTGCTGTGGTATAAAATATATTTGTCTGTGCTTGACCTCTGTGAAATCATACTGTACTCCAGTTTTTCTCATTCATACGTAGCTGAAGCTGTGTGTTTGTTGTTGTTGTCGTAGGCTTGTCCCATTGCTCGGAAGAAACTAGAGCGGAACTAAATTCCTGGCTCCCTTTTTGTCTCTGAAATGCACCGAGGCTACAGAATGTTTTGCTGCTCTTTATCTTTCTCATCATTACCGGTCCTCGTTTGTGCATCTGTTGACATAACTGTGTTGCCAGAGGCAAGCGCATTAAGGCAAGGTGGTGTTCAGATCGAGAGGAGCAAGCCGTCACCGAGCTATGTGCGGCGCTCTTAAGCAGGGATCTCTGAGGAAGCTTGCCAGGGCTGCCGCTGTGACACCATAATGCCAGACACCGTCTGCATGCCTGTGATCCATGACTCCACATGGCCTAGCGTTAAAGAGTGAAGTCATGGATACGTCTTTAAAGCCTTAAGGGGCTTCCGAGGCATGCAGTTGATGGCAATTGATGGTCTGAGCCTCATGTTTAATAATGGCTTGTAAAAGGCTAATAAGGGGGGATGATACAACACTATCAAGATGATCCATTTCATATGAGCCATTTAGTCGTTCTTAACACTCCTCCCTAAACGCTGCGCTCTCCGTCAATGTTCTTGCAGATTTAAGGGCCGCCTCACCTAAAACGCAGGCTCTGGTGATTATAATCAGCTCATCACTATAAATTAAAGCTGCAGTAGTTGTATTGATTTCATGCATAGCTCTTTTTTTTTTTTTTTTTTTTTTCATTTCAAGGGCAGTGTGTGCATTCTCTGACTGCTCTAAAATCCTCGGAGTGCATCAGGGCTAGAAAGATGTGCCACTTCATTGGCTAAATTACAGGCACTCATGAATAGTTCACTATGTGCTGGCTGATGCCAGTAAGTCATGGGCTTTTACTCACATGTTCACGTTGTGCGTTAAAAATGAACTCGGGTGCTTCACTTAACCCTTTTACATTTTTAGTGAAACTTCACACACCACACTTTTCGCCAACAGCTTCATGACACTAATTTATGAACACGTGGATTAGGGTGAAATCATCCGTTGCAAGCCGCACTTTGGATCATTAGAGCTCATTGGCTGGCTTTTAAATTCCTGCCAGCTTTGTGCAGCTTAGCGGCTGTCTAGTAAAAAAAAATACGAAGACCTGCAGTCTGTCTTCATGTGCCAAAAGAAAGCAGCTGTGGCAACCTGCTAAACACATGCATGTTCTGTTTACTGTAGATCCTAACAAAAATGATCATGTGTACAGAATATGAACATAAAGTAAACTTACACTGCCCCAGATCATAGCACTGCCTCCGGAGGCTTGTACATTGTGTACTTGCTTCATGCACTTCCCCTCTATCGTGTGTGTGTTTTTTTTTTGTTTTTTTTTTACAGCCATACAGCTGTTTCGGTCCAATCCTGTGAGTTCTCATCACACTGTGCATGTGAAAATGATGTTACTTTGATTATTAAATATTAGGGTTCAGGGGTAGCTCAGTGGTTAAGGCATTGGACTACCATTCAGAAGATCCCAGGTTCAAATCCCACAACCACCAAGTTGTCCTGTTAGGCCCTTGATCATCTCAACTGTATAATGCGATGTATAATGAGATAAAAATGTAAGTCGCTCTGGATAAGGGCGTATGCCAGATGCCTAAATGTAAATGAAATGCATGTAAACATAACAATGATTTCTACACTCTTTTTTTTACACCTTGCAGCTTTACTACATTTTTTAATTCATGATATTTTTCTGACCAGATTTCGTCTTCAAAGTTGACAGTTTAGCACGAGCCTTAGAGGTTTTCTTAGGATTGTTAACTCAGTTCCAGTCATTTCAAATTTCTTTCAGTGTTTGATGCAGGCTATTAATTGTAACCTTGTAACCTTGTAAATTTGAAGTGGTGTTTTTTTTTTTGTTTGTTTGTTTTTTGGCCAGGTAGTATACTGTATAATAAAAGTCAAATCAGGTCCACAGTATAGATAATACTGGTTTCAAATATAATTAAATTGTATGTCTATAATTCAAGTCTATAACAAATAATTGTGTTCCTTAATATTCACTTCGAATTGGTCAAATCAGTTCTGTAGTGCTTAATGATTTCTCGTGTTTTGTCCTTTTGCATATGCTCCATTTGTTTATTTTCCTTTTTGCATTCTCTTTCTCTCTCAGCTCTAGGCTCATCTTTCTCACCCACCTCCATGAGTGCCTACAGCTTGAGCTCCCTGAACATGAGCACACTGCCTCGCAACATGTATCCCACAAGCCCACGCAGCACACTGATGCGGCGCAAACTGAAGAAGAAGGACTACAAGAGCTCACGTAGGTTTCCCGCTCTCCTCTCTGCAGCCGTCCCCGAAGTCGGCTCTCGCTCTGTCTCTTTGTATTTCCTTTAGATCCTAGATTCTGAGTAATTGGACCGATCGTAAAAAGAAATCCTTGCGAAAAGTTGCGGCTGATGATGTAGTTAAGTTCACTTGGATGGTTTTAGGCTACAGCATGATGAATGTTAAAAATAGCCTTCATTATGTGCTAGGCAGTAGGTCTGGAGTTCAGAAATGCCCTCGCTCACCCATTTAAGGACTTTTTCAATTTCTCCGAATGGCTGAGGTAAACATAAATAGCTGGATCCTATTGATTTCATACGACCCTCCTGTAATATATTAGGTTCACTGTGCTGGCTTTTTGTTTTCAGGTTTATTGCTTTTTCTTATGTGCCGGGAAACGTGTTGGACACAACGGTGACTAAAACTTGAGTCCATGAATAATTGGGAACCAAAAGGGAACGACCACTGCATATTCGCTGTTATATTTTCAACGAAATGTTCCACGGTTTCTGGATTGATTTCCTGACATGTGCTCGTATACTTCATAGAAAAAGACCTTTGTAGCATGAAGCACTATATTATTACGTTAAATTGTTTTTGTTAGTAATATTAAAGCAGTCAAAGCTGGTGAAAAAAGTGCAGTCAATGCCTTTTAACCTCTGCACCTCGACCCGCTGTTCACAAATAACCATGGAGGAAAGTGGAAAACCTTTAATAACAGGCTGTTACGCACAGTTATACATAAATCCTTATGTCTCTGCTTCTGCACTGCATCATTTAAGACACCGATATCTCACCGATGATTTCCATTAGGATTGGACTGTGTGTTTCCTAATAGCACCAAAAAAATCCAATTCACAGTGTAAAAAGCACTTGGTGCTATTAAGTGCCCTTAACCAAAGAAGACTGGAAAAGGGGTGTGATGTGTACAGTACTGTTACATACAATACTTGCTTAGCTCAGGTTGCACCTGAGCTGGTGCTAATGCAAGCGATTTCTGTTTGTACCACATATAATCTCTAGTACAGTATAGTCCAGACTTCCAGCTTAAAGCAGGAGCATAAATTCAAATTCATATTTCAAATACACAGTCATACACAGTACGATATGCAGTGAAATGCTTAAACGACCGCCTGTGACCTTAAAAATATAAAGATTATTAATAGGAAAGTAATATGGAATAAAATATAGAAAATAACTTTAGCTAAGGAAAAAATATTGTCTATGGAAGATATAAAATATAATAAGAAAATATTTTAAAAAAAATAACAAATACAAATACACAATATAAAGAAAAACCTAACTGTACAAATATGGAAAAAGAAATGATTTTCTGTACAAATGTAGAAAAATATAGAAACTGTAGTATGGAGATAAAGGTGGATTTAAATAGAAATGTCTGGGGGGGGTATCAAATAAGAAAATGTATTGCTTATTAACATAATTATTAATATAGGACGTGGTTGCTTGAGATTTATTGGCGATTGTTTGGTGATAGAGTAATATTATAAGCTAAACATATACTGATACCGATATTTAGGTTCTGTAAGGACTATAGGAAGAGAGAGAGAGAGAGAGAGATTTCATATGACTACATTTAGTATTCTGCTCTTGGCTGTAATACCCCATGCCGTGGAGCGAGAGGAGGGAAATGACACCTCTGGCTAGCCCATAATTAGATCCTGTAAGATATGTCAGATTGTTCAGTGAAGCGGCCTGCCTGGCACTGCTCGCCCCCTCCGCAGCAGATAATTACCCCAGCCACACAGTCGCATCTCAGACAGCTCTTTCTTATCACTAAACTTAGCCGTAAACAGGAAGCCGGGATGGAAGAAAACAGCAACACTAATCGCTAGTCCTGATGGAAACAGCATGCTGTCAAGAGGCTGCTCATCATTTCTTTATGGTATTCCTTCTTTCCCTTTATTATTATTATTTTTTTTGGATCTCCGACTACAACCTAACTTGTCGGCTAGATACCGATTAAGAAGAGAGAGGGGGGCGTGGGAGGAACATGAGATTCACAGCAGACGAGTGGGACTATCCTTTCATTATTCTCCGAGGGCATCATTAATTCCTTTGTAAATGAACAGGTTGAAACGATGCCGTTTACAGCGTGCAACCGTTCAGGTCGTGTAAACTGTCAATCATGTAAACGGTAGCGAATCACCGTTGGAAGGTTTTCGATTTCTGCGTAATTGTTCTGAATACACAATTTATAATGCGCAATCCATAAATAATTACTTGACAGTTTAGTTGTTCTGGCTCATTAATTCAGGATCTGTTGATGCCATGGCACGCAGCTGATAAAAAAACAACAACAGAGCGGCTGATTCTCCAATTATACAGCATCAAGTTCCCCAAAACTGGAGGACTCTTCTGAAGTCTTACGAAATTTCTCGCAATCAGGAGACTTGAACAGAATTCTGCAGTGTTTGCGCATACACGGACTCGCATAAATATTCACTCTTTTTGTAGCATTAAAAATTAATTGGGGATTTATGTCACTCATGACTGTTTTTATTTGTGAAAAAAAAAGAAAATCACAGCATCAGCTTTTTTGTCCACGTCGACAGTTTTAAACATTTTTAATTCTGAGGAATGAGTTTCTTACTGTATAAGCCAGATCAGGTTTAATCCCAATTGAAATTGACCAAATAATCTGCGTTTCCGTCTCGTGATATCTAACAAACAAGGCAGGGTAAGGGTTAGTGAGTAACGCACATCACAGTGCAGCGTAAAAGCAAAGCCATGTTTCCCCGAGAGCTAGTTCCTGATATAGAAGTTTACTGTACAGTAGATAAATAATGAAAATCAACAGCAGCAAAAACACAAGTCTCTTTCCTTACACTTGGATTGTATCCAGTCTTCCCCTGTTAATCCACTTAATTATTTAAATTATTGTTGTACGTAGAGAAGTGAGCACGACGAATGATTGAATAATGTATGATCTGCTTGAGAAAGCATTCTGCTGAATTCCTTGCATGGCTTTCCGAATAAAAACCATAAGACACAGATGTGTTATTTAGTTCTGTACACTGTCTGTCCAGGTCAGGTCATCCTGTAATCATGTCTACTCATGATTACTGTATAAACACAAGCTGTTGATAATAGTCATAGCCACAGCCAGTGCTAATGTGTGCAGAAGTTGAGAAAGAAAGAGAGACCGGGCCGGAGGAAAAGGACAGCGAGGTCAGAGAGAGAGAGAGAGAGAGAGAGAGAGAGAATGCAGAACAGCTAATTCATCATTTTAAACCTGGGCTTGATTGACATTCCCTATAACAGAGTTGTGTTAGGTACTTTTATCGAAGGCGTCTCCAGAGGCTCTGTACTCTCCAGCTCACAGGAAGTCAATAAAGTGTGCTGACACTTTGTTTCCAACATGTCCACAAGCCTTTCAGACTAGAAGAGACACTTTCTGCAAAGTCACCCATCACATAGTCCTGACACAGGCCAGTCATGATGCAATAAGAGACAATGAAGGTCACACTAGTCTATTGAATAAACACACTCAGTCAATGAAGTAGAGTCGGGAGAGGATGTACTGTCCTTTCCCAAAGCTTTTTATATAAATAAATGTGCGCGCGCACACCCACACATCTATTCCGCCTCAACAGCAGGTATATTAATAGTCCGGTCTTGCACAAAAGATGTTGGCCTCATTTAACCTGTTTTAATTTATCATCTCATTAACAACACCTGCATCAGCTGAAATCGTCGTTATAGTAGAGCGAAAGCATGAACTTCCACAGGGTTGTTACCGCCAGGATTTAGGTTTTACACTCCATCTTAGGGACAACCTCGTAAAATCCAATCTACTGCCCCGTGAGGGTGTCGCGCTTAATCATAAGATTTTTTCTTTCTTTCTGCGTCTCTATGATCCAGATTAATCACAAAAAATCTCTCTACTTCAGCTTAGCATAACATCGATGCTAAATGTAGCGTGACCAAGGTAGCAGCAAATCTCCTCTCTGGGACCCATTAGCACAAAGTAATTGTTTTTGCGTCTTAGGGTCTTCTCGGTGCAAAATACCGAATGTGCTGTCTGAGGCACTAAGGGGATTTTTACAAAGACAAATCCAGTTGAATATACTGGAAGTGCTTGTGTGTAGACCTTGCTGCTCGTCATTTCCTTGGGCTTCATATAATGTGACATCATCATATGTCTTAATCAAGGGAATTAAAGATGTGTGTGCTCATCGTTTATTTGAGACAGAACTTATTTACTAAATCCTCCAACATGGAGTCTCCAGTCTGCATCTGACTCATGGATCAGGCTGCGAAACGCGCCAGTGCCAGAGGGATAGAAGAAAAGCCGACTTGGCAGCGATTCATCGAAAATCTGTTGCTGGCGACCCCTCAGGAGTACAAAATTGCACTCTCTGTTTTTCCATCAATTTCGAAGTGTGCTGCAAAAGGGGAACACTATATTGGGCACAGTCCTCGGTCCCGGGCGAATAGACTCTGGAAGAAGATCCTGAATGCATAAACTGCTATAAGACCTATTTCAAATGGCTATAATATGAAAAGCAAACACTGATAGTCACATTGTGATTGTGTTGTTTTAGAGTGGCGAGCAGTCTGTACAAATCCTAAATCAATTTGAGTTGAAACAATCATGCTCAGGTACCAAAACTGGTGGATTGATGCATTTTTAAAACACTATTTATGGAAACCCAGCTTATGTGAGCTTGATCCATCAATCAAAGCGGTTACATCAGAGCTGTCCTGGATATATAACTTCTAAAAAAGCTTGGTGCAAGTCGATAGCCTGCTGATAGATTTCTTACCACGTCTGGTGTATTAGACACATATCGGGCGGTAGAGACTGCTTCTGCTGAGAGAGCCAATTCTTGATATTTACCAGTGGCCATCTCAGCTATCTGACATTTTTATGGATTAGATTCAGTCTTTGTTGTTGGACTGTTGTTCTGAAGTCCTTGTTTAAATTCAGTGTTTCGTTGCGTTATGGAAAGATTTTTTTCCTCAAAGTTTTTAACGTATGTAGCTTGGGTTTCTGGTGCAAAATTACTTCAGCTGAAAAGGATAAAAATACTACTACTTTTGTACTACTGTTGTAATTCTGTCAGATGGAAACACACATCTTATCAGTTCAGTGTCCATGCCTAGTGTTAAACTGGAATCTCTAAATCAGAACGATTTTATTACTGTCCATGTAAAATAACTACTGTGGTGGTCAAGCCCCGTTTGAATTGTTTTCGTGCTGACAAACCGGAAGTCAAATAAACTTTATATTCAGTGTTGGGGGACGTTACTTTTTAAAGTAACTAATTCTATTACAAAATTACTGTCATTAAAAAGTAATCAGTTCCATTACAGCGTAACTTTCTGTAACTAGTAACTAGTTCGAGTACTTTTCCATTGAAGAAAATGAAAACTCCTTTGTGATTCCTCATGCATGTTGTTTCAGTCAAGACCGTTATAATTATTCTACCATCATCACTCAGCGAAGTTTGGCCCATAATCTGTTCACTACTAATAACCCATATCTCACCTACACGGTTTCGCGCGGTGGCCGTAAGTACGGTTCATCATGATTCACCGCCAGTTTTGATGCTGTGAGGTTTCCATCTTTCCGCATGTCGGCCCTCGTATAGTCAAACCGCAAAGATGAGATAGGGGTATAACAGCAGGAATAACAGAGGGGGTGAGCTATCGGGGGCGGGGCTTGTAGGACGTCTTTCATACATACACACTAACAGATTGGGAATGACTTCTGTCTGGCTCACGGATTGCATGAATTGTCTGAATAACGGATTACATTTTTGAAAAAATAACTAAGTAACTGAGTACTTAATTGGCCGACCTAACGCGTTAGATTACTCGTTACATCAAAAAAGTAATCCGAGTACTCTAACGTGTTACACCCAACACTCTGTATTACAGTAATAATTTGTCTTTATAACGACAATGGCTGGACATAAATACTGGTCATTACAAACAGCTCCCTGTGTTTACCGAATACGAGCTCTGCAGGATTATTCAGCAGTTATTTGGTAACGTGCCCTAATATCCAGTCTGTCACACCATATGTTGTTTAGACTTAAACTATCGAACATGTTATCCAATCTGCTAATTAGCCTTAAGGATTATTTATACTTGAGTTTAACCTGTGAACATGTGTAGGCGTCATGCGCACGCATTCATATAGGTATCTGCCAACATACTTTAATAAAATGATGAACGTGGGAACTTCAGAAATGTTAAGTACAGCAGAAGGCACTATAATAGAGAGAATGGGCAAAAAAAAATAAACGCTGTGGTAAGATTACATTGAAATGTATTTTTCTTTCATACATTCACATCTTTGTCTGCCTGTCGATTTAAAAAAAAAATGGTGGAGTTGGAGACCGGCAGGTGGTGTAAATAACTGGTGTGAAAGTAGGTTTTCTTACAGGTACTACGTAGCCAAAAGGTTATACAAATAAACCATGGAGGTGGTCGACAGTCCTGTAAATCACAGCTTCTATTCATATTTCCACATTTTAGGATATTAACTATGTTAACTTAAGGGTTCCAGGTTTAATCCCAAATGGCCTCAAATGGAAAGCTAGTGCACTAGCAATCCATTGCCACACATACCAAGTAGTGCCCTTGATCTGTGGTTGGAGAGCAATTTGGGATTCAGCCTTGCGTTAAGAGCGAGTTAACCGCAAAAAAAAACCACGGGTGGCTCGGAGGCCATTCAGAACGGCTTTGAAGCAATCTTTAACAAGACAAAGTGTTGTTTAGGATGACATAATGTTGTCAAATGTGTCGTCTTGCATCAATTGCTAAGGTGCTCTGAAGTGGTGGCTGGGGCATGGCTTGACAGCTTCACAATGATTCTGAGAGACTGATTGGTTGCCTGAGTAAAATGAGCCCACCCCCATGTCTATGACAATGTGATCCACAGTTAGGTTCAGTTTCAAAGTTTCTATGGAAGTTACCATAGCAGGGAATGTAACTGTGAGCACTTCCTGTTTCACTGGGGAGTACCTTTACCATAATATGTCAGTGGGGCAAATTTGGGCACCTCTTGCGCCCCAGGGGTACAACTTATACCCTCTTGCGGGGTGTGTTCTGACACAGCTTGCAAGTCTCTTCAAAAGTGGTAAATTTTATATTTCTACAAAAGTCTTGTTCTGCACTAGAATCCGTCAAACTTGGTCTCAGTGTTGAGTCTATGGGATTTTTTGGCCGATACATTTACTCCCCACACTTAAAACATTCCAGAATAAGCCGCACGATTTGTTGTCTCTTTCATGGGTTTATAACGGCAAAGTTTGTACAGAAGAAGAAGAAGAACTAAAAGAATAATGAGGCTGTAAGATAATACAAGTGACGCTTTGCATCGCAAGCACCGCTAATGAAACGTCCCAGTGTTGTGGCCGTCCATTATCACCACTTGTAGAAGGCCTGTCATTCATCCAGATTGCTAACTGTTTTATGGGGCATATGCTATAACCCCAGTGCTGGAGAATACACATCCCTGTCTAAACATATTTAATGCATAGCACTTTTCTTTCTGGGGATTGCATATGAGTTTCTCTACTTCTCTCCTTACCTATAAACCTTCTCTTTGTGTCTCAATGCTAATACAATTAAGTGCTCAATTTCTCCATGTGCCTTCGTTGCTTTCATACTGATTAGATTTTTCTATCATAACTCTGAGATTTGATAGAGGTTTGCTCCAAGATCCCATAATACCCTCTATTTAATCTATAGAAGGGGTTTCCCAAAGCCTCTCTGCTATGATAAGATTCTGAGGATAATGGTGTTTTTTATCAAAAGGCTGTATCTTATCAAACAGCTTTGGCAGACAGGCCTGGTTATGTGGAAAGAGGGCTCAGCACAAACAAGGTTTTATTCTGTAGGAAATGTAAAAATCTCTCATCAAACGTTTCTTCGGTCCTCCGTGTTTTGTGTTTATTAACTATTTCAACAGTGAACTGAAGATGGATCATGCACGCTGAAAATTGTTAGGTTAAAAATATCCCGATTCGGGTCAATTTAGAAACTCAGCACAATTTGAAAGAAATCCCATGTAGGATATTGACCCAGCATGCAGGTAAAAATGACTGTTACTGAAATGCTGACACTGTTTTGTCAGTTTTTTTGACATTTTTGTTGTGTGCATTGTTTGTTTGAAAAGCCCTGTTTTCATATCAGCACAAAAAAGTTTCAAGCAGCACCTAATGTCTGTCTTTTTATTCAGGCTTATGTTGATCAAATCAAATTGTTACCTCTAATTTAAAATGCATGTGCATCTTAAATCATCATCATATTAGAAAGAGTATCTGAAATCTTGACTCCCAGTGCTAGTGATCATTTGAGATAATGTAACAGAGAAAATGTGAGGTTTTAACTCAAAGAATCACATTTGGTAATGGTGCTGGTAACAATACCTCAAGAACAAAATGCATAATTGTAGAAAATAAGTTCATATTTGTTCACATTTCATGTAAAATTATTATAAAAAAAAAAAAATCTATATATGCATTTTGAGAAAAATATTACCTTAAAAGGGCAAAGAACCATGTATGATGACTTCACTGACCATGATTTGCAACATAAAAATGACGTCAATTAAAAATGTTTAAAATTATCACAAAAGTAGAAAAATAAATACCAATCTTGAGATTTCCAAGTATTTAGTGAGTTCCCTATGAACAGCTTAACTAAGTAGAAGCAATGATAATTGTTATGCAGCAGATCAAAAGTAAGTAACTTAACGTTAACTGTACCCATCCCATACTGTATAAATATAATCTAAGAAACTAATTATCCTATTCCGCTATATAAATAATATTAATTAGCTTTTTTTTTTTTGTTAGAAGGGTAATAAAACTGGTCAAGTCAAGCCAGGGCTGCACGATGAGATAAAAAATTCTCATTATTGTGACACACGTCGCGGTTCTTAAACTACCATATACAGTAGAACTATTAAATAACATTTAATATTCATATTTATTTATATGGACTAAAACCAAATAACTGCAATACAAGTAGTTGCATGAAGGCAATTAATATTTCCTGTCTCATGTGTTCATTGGTTTCCGAAATCCCTCTTTCACACCACAGTAATATGTGTAATATTAATAAGTAATATGTGACAGCAGCTGTGATTTCCTTGTCTTTTCTCTGTTTTCGTATTCGTTCTTTGTATTAAGTTCTTTATATTATTTGTTTATAATAATATTCAAAAAGCACTAGATTGGTCTTTCCTGGTCACCAAAACTACATGCACATCACTAATGTAAAAGAAACAATGCAGTGATTAATGAGGCTTTCCATTGGACAGTTTTAGCATGAGTCTCTGAGTCCATAGGTCCTGTTTAGTACTGTATACTCCAGGGACAATTCCACAGTAGTTACTGATTAGGTATACATTACCTGTAATAAATTGCACCTTTTGGGCGATTATATTATATCATTGAGTGGGTTTATATTGCAGATGTGCGGTACTAAGACAAACTAACGTTTTATAAAGACATGGACTATGTAAGGTTAAGTAAACACAGAAATGCAATTTTAAAAGATTCACCAAAGTTATTAATTGAAAGTGAAAAACTTTTTCTGGTTGCTGCTTTATCTCATCAGGCACAGTGGAAAATTCCAGAAACTGAATGTTCCCTATTAGGTTCATGCCGAGTTACAAATTATCAGCTCGACTCCATGACCCAACAAACTAAACTCGTCAAACGACCTACCAACATTACCGCGAGCGTGAGAGTGTTCTAAGGAGAGTGTTCTGATATTGCTTTTTTTCTGCTTTCTCTTTAACGCAGTGTCTTTGGCCTCCAGCACTGTGGGCCTGGCCGGTCAGGTGGTCCACACAGAAACCACTGAAGTGACGCTGGTCAGCGACTCCATCATGGGATTTGGAATTCAGCTCCAAGGAGGGGTGTTTGCCACCGAGACCCTCACGTCTCCTCCGCTCATTGCATACATAGACCATGACAGCCCGGCTGATAGGTGAGTGTTAAGTTCCATATGACTGCTTGAATAAAAGAAATAAATGCTAGAATTTACCAGGGGGGAGTAAAAGAGGGCTCTTATTGTGAAGAGGGGGCGTATAAAGAATGTTCTAGGGGTTTATGGGTTTATTTGGATGTGTTGTGCGTGTGGAAGCCTGATGGCGGTTGGTAATAAAGGTGGTTTTGTCATTTACCGTTTAACAGTGAGGTCTCGGCGCAGGACCCAGATCTTATGTCATCTCAGCCAATTAAAATACCAGGTTAAAAAGTCAACGATCTGGGCAAGATCTGAAATCACGTCATTGTTCGCTTTATCAGTGCCGGGTGATCTGTTCTCGGAGAGTGGCTACATCTACATCTACATTCTAATCTTAACCCACATTGCTTTTGTCTTCAATCTTGATCACACCCCAGAGCCGCAAAGCTGTTGCTGCATCACCATCTTATCTTCCTGCGCTCGACTTTTCCCATCATGTAATTATAGCTATTTCACTTGATACATTGCCGGGTGTCTGGGACAAGAGGACTTTCAGCCGGAATGTGGGTTGATTGAATTCGTAGCTACATGAGAGGCTAAAGGACTTTAGCTGTAATTGCTCGGGTGGGCCTGTCTCAGGTGGCACTTAAATAAACAAACACATGTAGAAGCTGACAGGTTGTACGTCTAGATCTCAGTGTAATTAACAAGTCCTTACGACAGCACTGGCGTTAACTTTGGCAATTGTAATTGTGTTGATGAACATAAACCTTTTATTAATGAGAGATCAAGGACAGGCTAACACTTATACTCGAGCGAATCTGTTTCCTCCCGGCTTCCTTTCAGTTGCTAAAAAACCCCAAAAAATGCTATTTTTTTTCCATAAAAAGATTCATGTACAGTAGGTTCGCATTTGCCACTCTGAAATATATATTTATATTCAATATTGCATTACGAGTTTCACTTTGAATATGTTGCATTTAAATCTGAATAATTGGAATGAAATTAATAATGAACAGTTTGGTCTAATTTTCCCTCTGTCTTAAAAAAAAAATTGTTGTACAGCTATATGTTAATAGTTTTTGCCCATGACGAACCTGCTTTAAATGATAGTTTCTTACATATTCTACAAGACCGCATCAAAAGCTTTATTAATACTCAACTGGATTCTTTTTTTATAAGTACTTATTTATGTAATAAGCAATTTCAGCTTGCCAGGGGAGGGAAAGGAGTTGGAGGAAAAAAGTTCCTCTTCATTAGTCTATGCAGACTTGAATCAGCAGGAAGGTATCACAGCTGGATGTTGGTGGAATATGAAGTTACTTGTCTGACTAGTTTAATTGAGGCTATTTAAAATAAGCCAGGACTTTATTTGCTTGCTTCATGAAACACCTCCTGGATCAGGTGACTGTGAACATTTTTTAATGCATAGTTTTTCTTAATATCTTTCGATTTGTTGCCCCAAAATCTCAATTTTATTATTATTATTATTATTTATGGAATTATGGATGTTTATGGGTGGGTAAAGAACTGCACAAGATAGAATAATATATAAGATAAATGCAAACATTATTAAGGTGCAAATTATTGTGCTCAGATAAAAAAAAATTTGTATGGAATGAAGCACTTATATAAAAATTATTAGCTACGGAGTTATTTTCTAATAACGGCATGTCCCAAAGTGTTTATTCCTCATCTGCTACAGCCCATGCTTAGAGTTATTTATTAAATAAATTATTATACATTTTTAATTGGTTTCTTCTTGCGTTTAATATTGGGGAACATCAGCAAAGCAAATTTATTTTAGCTATTACCGATGTTATAACATCTTTAAACAGTCATTACCGCACCAGCCTCTCTTTTTCTGTTTTGTAACGTTAATTGAGGGAAAAAAAAATGTAGCTCATCATGTTACTGAGATCCTTCACTCCTAAATACTTACTGTACATCTCACTAAATTTAAACAGCAGCTTTAAATTGTAATAAAACTTCCTCATGCAGTCATGTTAAATTTAACGATCATTTATTTGAAGATGCTACGTGACATAAAATAATCATTACACAAGCACCAGCGACAATAACAGGGTCCCGTCTTTGACCAGGATTAGCCTCGTCTCCCTGCTGGAGGCCTGACAACCACAAATCTCTTTCTTTAAAGCTGTCTTTCAGGACTTTGACCTCGTACGTTATGGGATGCATTTCATCCACAGCGACCGTCTGGCACTGTAAAACCGCAGACAGATTGCTAGACAGAAGGGTGGCTGGTTTTGTTTTTACATCAGGCCTGACATCATACCCAAGAGCTCTACAGTATATCCACATCTTTTGACAGATCAGAAACAAGCATTCAACAGTGCAGTGATGTGATCTAAAGAATCTCAACAGTACAGATGATGTTATTCAGATTAATGAGTTGATCATTTTGACCGTATGCAGGTGTGGAGTCTTGCAGATCGGAGACCGCCTCTTGTCCATCAATGGGATCCCCACAGAGGACAGCACGCTGGAAGAGACCAACCAGCTGCTACGTGACTCCAGCATCACCAGCAAAGTTACACTGGAGATTGAGTTTGATGTAGCAGGTAAAGACGTCCAGCATGTTCAATCAACAGCCTGTTCATTTCCACAAAAATTCTCACAAGGCTAGTGCATTAGTTCGAGATCCAAGCTGTCTGCCACCTGTTTACTGCTTATAAATGATCGGCGCCAGCCTATAAGCAAACAGTGAATTGAAAGCCATCCAAAAGTACAATCTTGAGGCTGTGTTTGTGTTGGTGGAAGTATGAAAATGCAGATCTGATCAGTCACTCACACGCTGAGCTTTGGCAGTGTGTTATGAGGATGAAGGCTGCCAAAAGGCTCACCATCCTAAACACATGTAGTAATTAATTTCAGTGCACAATCTTTTTATGTTTGTGTATATATATATATATATATATATATATATATATATATACACACACAATATA
>JAOVVB010000015.1:10356821-10377948 GCA_028570985.1 Heterobranchus longifilis
CACCTCTAACCTGTTGTCCATCTGAAAACCAAAAGAAAACCAAACCGACTGTGGGACTAGGAGGAGGAGGGCAAATAAGTCAATATTTGAAGTGAAAACTCATTGCTTTCAATCAGGAGTTTTAGACACAGATTTGTGCAGTTTTATAAGAAAGCAGCTGTTAGGTTTTACTGAGCATGCTGGAGAATGAGTTATATAGAGATTTAGATTTTACTACATTGCTGAATAATCTTCTAAAGAATAATCAAGTACAAGGTAGTGAATCCTGACTGAAAAACTTGGATGTATATTCTTGTTTCTTTCCTGTAGCTGCAGTAATGAATCATTAATAATCACCAGTATAACATTTAAGTGCCGGCTTAAAACTCTTGATTAATGTGAAGAGGGTCATCAGGGGGACTGTTTTCCGTTCATCATTCCATAAATAGAATGAGATTCCTGTTAAGCCAGACTTCAACACAGTAATCGAATATGCATCATGGAGAGAACACACATACAGTACACACATACACACGTCCTATTGCGGTTTTTCTGAATTTAGCAACAGTGTTGGACTCTAGAGGTGCTATGAGATTTCCCTTCTTCATTAGTATGGCTGAGAGGCTACAGGATAAAACGAATGGCCCAGAGGAGTCTACTACACCTCTCTCTCTCTCTCTCTCTCTCTCCCTCTCTCTCTCTCCCTCTCTCTTCCCTTCCTGTTCAATCTGGATGAGTCAAAATTCCTATGTTGGCAATTTGTGACCTTTATGATTGACAGAGTGTTCTGTGTGCTCTTGACCACACGTTGAGCTTCTGTGGAGGACAGAGGACAGTCTTTTTTTATTTTCCGCCTCCACTACACTTGTATCACTCTTTTTGGCTCAGATCATGTTTAATAGGTTTAAATTTTTGCCTGAGGACTAATCATTAGGGATTATTCCATATCCATGTTAGCCCCTCGACCCTAATACTTGCTAAAGGCATAAGGAAGAAAAAAACGATATACTGTAGGATATTCTAGAATGATCATGGTATCATAGAATTTCACCTATTTAGTTTTACAGAAATCACTCGGAGCTGTCGCTTATAAGGTGGTTTTAGTGTTCAGTAATGACTGTGGCTGGCTTTGACATTTATGGGCCTTAAGCAAAATGTTTAGTTGCCTTTTTTAGCCTTGTACAGGCATTTCTTTTTGTATTCCCTGTATGTGTACTGTGTCGGGATACATGATTATTTCTGCAGGTACTGTACATTGCTAGGCTTTAGAGGCTCATAATGAGCTTCCTTGTACTGTAGATTCCCCTCACATTTTTGACGTCTTTTGACTCAGCTGTACATTTACAGCAGCCCTTTTCGAATCTTATCTACGTTTTCCAAATCTTCCTTTCGATTTCCACCTTATCCCAGCCTTTTTCCCTTTTCCCTTTCTACTTTTCATCTATAACCTCAGGATCCCTTTTGCAATTCTGTCCCATTTCCCTGTCTATCATATCAACCCCAAACCCGCTCTTCCTCCTACCCTCTCTCTCTCTTGCTCTCTCTTTCACTCTCTCTGTCCGGTGTTGTGAGGGCTGTCTTCGTTCTGCTCTCTGCCCCTCTGTGAGGTGTCCTGGGTCTAGGCCGTGTTGATATGGACGCCCGTGTGCTGTTGGCCTGTGTTGCAGACGAGCAGGAGAGCTCTGGTGCCATTATCTATACTGTGGAGCTGAAGCGCTACGGCGGCCCGCTGGGCATCACCATCTCAGGCACCGAGGAGCCCTTCGACCCCATAATCATCTCCAGCCTCACTAAGGGCGGCCTGGCTGAAAGGTACTGCTGCTTACTGATGCCCACTGTTTTAACTCTCAGATATACAGTACAGTCTTGGATGAGATATTAAAGTATGTATTTAAAAGCTATAAAGAACATTTGGATACTTCAGATAGAGAGTAGTGGGCTGATTTCTAGTATCTGTGTAATGACTTATCTGTGTAAGGACAATTGTTGATCGGATTTTTTGCGGTGTGTAGGACTGGGGCGATCCATGTTGGGGATCGTATCCTGGCCATCAACAATAACAGTCTGAAGGGGAAGCCGCTGAGTGAAGCGATCCACCTGCTTCAAATGGCTGGAGAATCTGTTACTCTGAAAATCAAGAAACAGGGAGACTGTGAGTAGTGTATTAATCACACCGGGGGTACATATATACCCGAAAACAGTGCATTCCCTTTCGCTCTCTCTCTCTTTCTCTCTCTCTCTCACACACAAACACACTTGTCTTATACTGTATGAAATTTTTTTCAGAAATTTGCGCACTATATGTGTACTTGATATCACATTTATACAGATCAGTATTTTGCTATAAACGGTAAAGCCTTAGCCTTTTGTCTTAGCCTTATAAGTCATGCTTTGTACAAGTGTAACTACAAAGATCCCCGTTCCACAGCTCTGGTCTGACATGAAGAGGATCCACACAGTATAAAGAAGCTTTAAATTCTTTGGGATCCTTCTCCAAATGACGCTGTGATGTTATTCTCTTGTGGGGGGGCTTCACTCGATGTTAATTAAGATTTGCTGATCATTGTGTAGGTGGCACAGTGGTGTCGTGGTTAGCACTGTCGCCTTGCACCTCCAGGGTCCAGGTTCGATTCCCGTCTCTGTTTGCATGGAGTTTGCATGTTCTCCCCGTGTTTGGTGGGTTTCCTCCGGGTACTCCGGTTTTCTCCCACAGTCCAAAGACATGCATATTAGGCTGATTGGCGTTCCCAAATTGTCCATAGTGTGTGAATGAGTGTGTGTGTGTGTGTGTGCCCTGAGATGGATTAGCACCCTGTCCAAGGTGTATCTCATCTCGTGCCCTAAGTCTCCTGGGATAGGCTCCAGGCTCCCCACTCCCCTGAATACAGGATAAAGCGGTATAGAAGATGAGTGAAAGTGAGTGAGTGATCATTGTGTTTTGCAGGGAAAAAAAGTTTTATACATTTAGTTCAAATAGAAGTTTGAAAATCGCTTCGGTTTTAATCGCTTTGTTTAAAAATAAATAAATAAATAATTCAAAATAATTGGGGGCCAGTAATTCCAAAGTTAGTTTTTTGTTAGTTTAGTTTTATCCTTAAGCATTAGGCTGTATCTAAACATGCACACGTACACGCAGACATTCATCCCATAAGTGGAACACTGCTACATTGTATCGAGCGTTTTATATCTGTTCAAATTTGCAATGAAGTAAGAAGAGAAAATGTCAGGGGAGAATAATGAGTTTTTTGTTGTTTGAATCTTAGAGTAATGCTGCTACAACATGAAGCTGAGGCTTAATTTGATCCAACACCAATAAACGCTGAAACAAAAGAGGTTTTGGCATAAAATACCAGGTTGTTGTTGCTTTTTTTTCCCCACCTGTGGGCAATTCGTAGTTCTAGTTTAAAATGCTGCTGCTCGGTCTGAGTCACTGGATGAGCACTGATTTGTGGCTCTGGGGGGAAAAAAAAGAAGAAAAAAAAAATCAAAGTCTTTTAACATTTTCTATTTATGATGATGCGTTACGCTCAGCACTCCAAGGCTCATTGTGCGTGTCTGTGTGTTTGTGTGTGTGCATGTGTCTGTGTGGGTATATACAGTGGCAAGTCCTAAGCAGCCATCAGTGACCGGGCATCTGAGTGAACTGAGTGATGCGGAGGATGAGAATCAGCAGAAGGCAGGGAAGCTGTCCGACATCTACTCCACCACCATCCCCAGCGTGGACAGCGCCGTCGAGTCCTGGGACGGCTCGGCTATCGACGCCTCCTTCAGCCCTCAGGGTGGGTGTAGGTGTGTCTATGGGTAATTGGGAAGACTGGCTATGTGTCTGAAATCCACAATTCACGTTTTATGATGCGCTCAGTTATTTAGCGTTTAGTCCGAATCAAACCTGGTGGGGTTTTTTTTTCTTCCTCTTTGGTGTGGTTTGTTTGAGCAGGTGAGCAAGCAGCGAGCACAGGTAGGTGTGGACCAAAAACAGCTGGTTTGAGGATGCCTGAGTGAGCTGGTTTTGTGTTTGATGTCAACTAAACTAAAAGTATCAGACTTTCTTACTAATGTAGACTTTGCAAACAGGAATGAAAGCACCCTTCGAATGAGTTTCCTTTTTAGAGCGCTCTGCTTGTAAACACTGACAAAGCCTCCCCTTATCTTGTAACCTACCTCACCTTTGTGTAATTAATTTTTTTTTTAGATGATGCCCTGTGAGTGTTCTTTTCAAGGGTTAGAGCTAAGTAGTTCTGCTTTCCAGTCGAGGGTGGAGATTGTTTTTCACGCCAGAGGTATATAAAAAGAAGTCTGAAATGAAGCCATGAAAACAAACCTAGCTCTAAGCTTTAATGCTAAATGTGATTGAAGGCTTTTGATAGTTCCAAGACCGAATGACCAAATGTATTTTTTTTTGGTCTAGCTCTCCTGGTTGGATTGAATTAAAGGGTTATGTTTTTCTGCAGTAGAGCAAGACCAGAGGTTAGCTCATTATTTTAATAAAATTGAGTCATCAGTGGGAATCTCAGACTAGACGTCTTAATGCGGTCTGTGAAGCCTGTGCCATCTTACAGTTATATCTGCAGTTGTGTAAGTGCACGCTGGCGTCACCCTGCACAGAGCTAAAATAGAAATATGTTTCCTTGGATTTAAATATGTACTAAAAGATCGTATATAATACTTTTTTATGCTTATATAATTTAGTTTCATTGGCGGAAGCGGGTACTTCCGCTCTGTCAAAAGCACTGGGTTTATATTAGCTTCCAGTGACCTCAAAATCATAGTAAAAGAATCTTTCTTTCTCTCTGTCTGTGCATGCTTCCCGATTGTGCACGTACTGTTGTGTCGCTGTCTTCAACCTTCTCCACTTCTGATTTCAAACACCTGCTACATGATTAGGGAAGGCAAACCATGCAGTTATGCATCATAGTCAGCAGGTGGTGATAGCGCTGCTTCAAATTACTACACACACCACTTTTATGTCCCGTTATGTAATGTAATGCAAAATATAGGAAAGTCTAAAGTACAAATACTTGTTGTGGGATGTTGCGGAGTACATGTTAAAAGTATCCGCTGATAAAACTACTCGAGTAAATTATTCAATATTCAATACCGTAAGCCGACCTCTTATCAACAATAGACATGATTTGGCTTTTTCCCAGAATGCAGTAGCCTCCTGATCAAGTGTAATTGTTTCTCTTGAATAGAACGGCAATAAAATGGCAAACATGCTCATATTGTATTAACTGATGATGGACAGAATTATTTACCCCACAGATGAAACTGTAGTTAAAAGTATTATATAATTATGCATAATGCTCTTATCACTAATGAGTTTCAATTCATTTCTATTCAGTTTTATTTGTATTGTGCTTTTAACAATTGACATTGTCGCAAAGCCGCTTTACACAATCAAAAGAATTATTTAAGTTTGTATGAAATGTGAATGTGTATGAATCAAAATGATAAGACTGTGAATGATAAGTTTCAGGCTTCATGTTTAGACTCATCACCGGCCTTCCATGCAGCAGTCATCAGGTTGGATTTAAACAGATTAGCTGAGATATACAAGTAGAAATACATTAGTTCTTCTGCATGTTTTTTGATTCAGGAAAGAAAGAAAATATTACTTTAAACTACACAGAGGGGAAAATAATTGCCAACCCAGTCTAATTTGTTCTGCGACATTGTTAAATATTATCAGTGTAGTGCTGCACAATCGCTCGCTCATTGTTGTCCACTGGGGCCGAAAGCCATCGTCACGCTCGCACCACCTCTCACAGAGGGTTTAACCTTCCGCTTAATGATAGAGTGTCACTTTCAATCAATTCTCACTTGGAAAGATCATAAATTTCATTTTGTCCTGCTGACATACTGTACACCTCCACAAGGCTGACCTCTCTCACTCTCACTCTCTGACTCTTTAAAAAAAAAAAAAAAGGATGTTTCTTTAGTTAAGTAGGTTAATCAGGGTACATTCCCATTCCTGCAGCACTTCTAGCCCTATCTGCCCTGTGTAACTCTCAGATATAGATGTTTATATAGATATTAAAAGCTAAGATCCAATTAGTTCAGACTGAATATGAATGAGTACATTTTTTTAAGATTATTTTTGTTGGCTGTGACCGTGTGCTGCTAGTCTCTTTTTATTATTATTATTATTATTATTATTATTATTAGATTTATTAGCATCATTAGTGGCATGTTTGAGAGAAATGAACACAAGGTGATGTGAATTGTACCATCATTTGTGAGCAAGTGAATAGAAACGGAGATGGAATAATAAAAGGTATCGGTCCTAAATAGTGTCTCCCCAAGGTGAAAAAGTGAATTTTAAGACCGTATCATATAACACAATTTTTTTGTAATACTTAATGATTTATAACATGCTTTGTTTTTTGTAAATATGCATACACATTTATATTTTGATCAGATAAAAAGTAACACAATTGCTAAAAACAATTTCATACCGTTATATGTAGTGTCCGTAACTTTTTTTTTTTTTCCCCAAATCTTTCAATGATCGTAACTGTCATTTAGGTGACACTTGGCCAATTTAGATTTCACATGAAAAGACATAAACCTGAAAAAGTATGTTATTCTAAAATGCGAAATTGTTAAGGTATTGCAACATGAATTTGACATAGTTACGGACACTGTAGATTTTTTGCTTTTTAAGCTTTTACCAATTGTTACTGGTCATATGCTACTAGAAGCTTATACCTATTTTATTATCAATACTCATAAAGAATACAAATCATTTGCATTTTAAATTATTATTATATGAGTGACTGTTCCTCTGTACACTTCTCTTCACTTGTCCACCCGTAATGGAATACCATTGGTGCACAGAAATTCCTGACTGCTCTGAGAACACCTCGACCACACTCACACCATCTATTAAAAATACTGCACCAGTTTTCAAGATTATTCCTGAAATGCATCATGTTCCCTGTTCATTAGTGCAGCACAATATACTGTACGAGACCCATCATCGCATGGTATTAGATTGTTAGTATGAGTGTGAGTAAATGAGCACTGCAGTCCACAGCAGGGTTCTAAACACATACACCAACACAAAGTCCAGACACTGCAGCAGGAAGAAAGCCTTCAGCACCTCATGCACCTTGCAGTTGAAAACCTAATTTGAAGTGAGACCTTCTGGAGGTCATGAACTAGGTAGGCAGGAGCTTTAAGAGTACTGTAATCTACAAGGGCCATTCAAGTCAAACCAGGACTTTTGATTGTGCAGAATAACGGAACACAGTTATGAGAGTAAAAATGACCTTTATTTCTCTATATAATCCCCTGCCACATTAATGCACTTATCTCAGGGTTTCACTGTTGCTTGGATTCCATCAAGTTAGAAAGTTTTCTTAGTACACCTGAGCCATGATCGATCTGCCTGCTTCACATTAGAAACACTGTCCTCCCAGGAACTCCTTTAATGGCCCAAACAGGTCAGGACTGTACAGGAAATATGGCAATAACTCCCAGTGGAGTTCCTGTAACGTGCAAGTGGTGTTCGTGAGCAATTGTGTGTACGGTTTAAACAGACAGATGCGGCAAGTGATCCTGTAACCCTTTTAATCCTTCTAGTTTCAAGGATCGGGATGCTTATGGGAACAACTGTATTGGGCTCCGTCATTCACAGACATATGGCCTTCTTTAAGACGTTTGTACAATTCAAATGTTTTACTGTGGCTTAGAGTCTCATCATCATACTGTACTTGAAGTCTTCTGTAAATGGTAATCGTTTTTTCACCTTCATTCATGAGAAATTTCATCACAAGGCCAAGTTTTGCCTGAGCTCCCATGGTAGAAATCGCTAGGCTTTGCACAAACACTTGAGCAGGATCTACAGTCAAAAATGGTATTCTTTAAAGAAGATGCGGTTGGTGTGATGTGATTAGAGTGCTAAAGTGTATCATCTAAAATTCCTCTCAGATATACTCTCAGTCATGTGTCCCTGAAAAACTATGAGGGTGTTGATGGTGATTGACGGGTCCAGCAGTATCCGAGTTCGGTTTTGTCAGGGTTGATTTATGGATCTTTTGTCAAGAAAGAGATGCTAGGATGCCAGTCTGATATCGTCAGAGAAATGTGTGAGCTGGATGAAGGAAATGAGGAGTAAAGAGCCATGCCATCCAATCACTGTGCAATAAAGATTGATGTGCATGTGAATGGGACCATGGAGAACAGTCACGAGTCCAAACCCGGAAAAATACAAGAATTAAAGAATGAATTAAATGGAGAAAAGGTGAACAGAATCAAAAGCTGAACCACATGGCATTGTTGGAGACATGAGACACAGTGTGCAGCTGGAGCCTGTGACGATAATCTCATGAATACTGATGCATTTTTTTCTATTCTATTTCTATATTTTGTCAAATTAATATAACAGTTCCACATGTCATGACTGATCCAGTCTACAAATCAACGTACGTGTTCATGTGTGTGTGTGTTTTTTACAGCCCCAACAGGTTTCCAAGCATCAGGCTACAGTTTCCACAGCCATGAGTCGAGGAATGCCAAACTGAGTCGTCGCAGTGTCTCTCCAGGCAGCACTCATCAGAAGAGCACCATCCTGCAGGACTTGGGTCTCAGTGATGATGAATGGGACAAACCCACTGCTAGCGGGTACTTAGCATTAGCACACCTACAGCACATACAAACACACATACTACGCATTATGCTGAGCATAGGAACGGAAATAATCATGCTTTGTTTGCCTTGAACGGATGCTTTTTTTGGTAATTTAATCAGGTGCACCAACCATACTGGGGCAGTTGGTAGGTATACAATGACTAACTGTATCCCACCCTTCAGTGGAGAGGGGCTACTAAAGGACTACCACTGACCAGATATTTAATAATAGTAATAAAACAGCACTGCTTTGCTGTTGCGTCAGATACATTCATACCAGCAACCATGCCATCATCATGTTACTGTCACTGCTGTACCGAGAATGTTGCACCACATAAATATTACCTGCTCAGTGGTGGTCCTTGATGGAGGGAGGGTGAAAACGGGGGTATAGCAACTGCTGGGCTACAGTCAGTAATTGTGTACCTACCATGTGCACCTATATGGTAGATATTCCTGATTAAAGGACCAATAAATGTAGACACTGGCACTCGTGTCCAAGAAGTGCCACCTACATGAAAAAAGCATTAAATGTTTTGGTCACATATGGTGTTGGTATATTGTTCCTTGGGTACGTTTCTTAGGGCGTTTTCGAATTAGAGCCCCGGGATCGTTATCGAGTACACTTGACCTCAAAGTCTGGTTCGTTTTGATCAGTGAGAACACAATCGATCCAGACTCAGGCACGTATCTAATCAGATATGGAAGCCAATTGTACCTGAAAACAAAATTAGTTTAAACACGACAACATCAGTGCCTTCGGGCTTGTCCAAAATCTCAATGTGCATGTAGCGTGCGCCAATCTCATCCTCTTAACTACACAGCCATAGGTGATAAAGTAGGAAAGCATGCGATAGCATTGCTCTTGACATTTTTTTTCTGAAATATCAATAATATTAGGCATGGCTCAAAGCTTCCTTGTTCTCTTTTATTCTTGTGTTAAAGGGCAGCTCAAACACCAAGTAGGTGCATGCTGCCTCCTGCTGTGTCAGGGATTGTAAATACGCAAGTGTACCCGAGTACGGAGAATAAAAATAATGTGAACGCTGGCCCTCAGGGAAGTGGGGAGGGGGAGCAGTTGATCCCAGGCACGGTACAAATCAGTCATGCCTGATGTGAAAACGCCCTTAGAAATGATCTGATATTTTTCAGAACTTTTATAAAACTTAGATTATGCTTTTAATGCAACATATGACAGATAATTTGTTCGCTTATTTCTACTGGAAATGATAAGTTTCACAAAAAAACTTGAAATCGTTAAGGACGGGACAGACCTCATGATGTGTGCGTTTTCACTTGCTTTAAATATACGTCTTTGTAAAGTTCTTATGTGTTAATGCGGTTAAATGTCTCAGTGGTGTTTTTACTACTTTCATAATGGCAGGTAGAAGTGAAACATCATAAAGTATGTACTGTAGGGTTAAGTGTAGTCCCATAAACATGTGATGCACTGATTCATGTATTTGGTATTAGACATGAATATTTTGAATGAAATAATTTTCCATGGTATATATTTTACAGTTCAATGTCAAAACTCATGGAAGGCTCTTAGAAAGCTCTGCTGATTAATTGTGATAAATGCAACCATTTTCAGTATCAGCTCTAACATCACTTCTGTAGGCTTCATTTGAAAAGAAATCTCTACCAATGAATGTTAATGAAGGCTATTTTAACTCAATAATTAAAGCTCCTGTGTGGACGGAAAGCCTTTAATCTACAATGGCTGCTGCTTTGGGCAGGAGACTGCTTTTTTGTTAGTGTTTCACATGACCATGTTGATTGAAGCGTCTCTCCGTTACCTGTCTGCAGAGCCGCTACGCTGCCCACTGGCCTTATCTCAGACAGCAGGTGAGGCTCAGTGCCATGTGCCCCATTTTTTTTCAAATCCAGCGTGGCTGCTCACCCCATGCCCCTCCAAGCCACATGGCCCTCCGTGGGTATCACAGCCTGGCATTGCGTCACCATCTCTGTGTCCAGCCACACCGGACAGTGTGTCCCATTTCTTTTCCTCTCTTCCGAGCCACAACTTCACCACCAGTGCCTGCACAGCCCCATTGGTCGTTTTCTGTGCTCATACCCGTGGTGCCTGCCTGCTCATTTGCTGCTGTAGTATCAGCAATGGTGTTGGAGTGTTAAAACCTCCTTTGCTTTTCATTACCAGGTTCTCCGTGGGACACGACGGCACGGAGCCGGATCAGGAGGAGAACTTTTGGTCTCAGGCGCTAGAGGACCTGGAGACGTGTGGCCAGTCTGGGATCCTCCGAGAACTCGAGGTAACACGATAACAGCACATACATACAAGCAAAAAGCATTTCATCCCCTAACTGTGACCATTCCTAGTATTTTTTTTTAACATACCCATGCACTCCTTACAGCATCCCACCCTTCCGCCATACAGTACATTCCCCTCCCCAACCCCCATTTACAGTCGCACGCTGTCATGCCTTCGGTTTTGTGTAACTGCTCCTTCTCTTTCCAGGACAAGCCAAACAGGCTTCTGACTAAGAGAAACCTGGCCGTCTTGGTACCCCCCTTTCCTTTTTTGGGCTTCCTCTCTGCTTGTAGCACTGGCATCCTGGAGCTCTCCCTGTGCTGTGTGGCTCAGAGTCTCACGCTTGCTTAAGGCTGGGGCAGTGTGGGAGGGTCCGGAGGGAGGGGAGGGGAGGGTCCATAACACACAACCATTACAAACCATTACAAATCCTGGGGGTGCATTCAAGAGATATGAACACCTAAGGAAAGATGAAGAACTTTCATGCGAATAGAGACTCTTCCATCTATTGGAAGATGGAACATTTTTTTTTAATTCAGTCAGCCACTTAGTGATATCAAACGGATCATTCACTTTAGTCTCACGTTACACTGAATAACATTCTCTGTAATTAATTCTTACCGAATTAGAGATGCTTTTCACTTGAGATAAAATTTTTCAGGTGTTTCGAAAGTTGTAGAAGAAAAGTGAAGGCTGATGAATTTTTTTTTTACTGTATTATAAGCTACATGCTGCAGTTCTCTGAAAAAAAAAAAAAAAAAAAAAGTTAGAACAAACCGAATGTACCCTTGGGCATAAATCTAACTTGATTAAGTGTATGCCGTTGGTTAGTGTTGCTACCGTGTGTCATCCTGTTAAGAAAGCAAGAGCAAAAAAGGCAACAAAAAAAATTACATAGACAAGAACATCATGTCATCTAGAGTGAAAAATTCTGTTTTTGTGTAAAAATGCATGATTACTTGTTTGTTGAGTGTTTTGCTAAAAAAAAAAAAAAATGCATCACCTTGGTGAGATGGAGAGTTCAGTCTTGCGCTGACATTCATCATTAACACCAGGACTCCCCTTTCAGTACAGTTTGGGTGACAATCACTCAGAACTGTCCAATGATGCAGGTCTGGAGAAATGGGCATGTGGGCTCGTGCAAAGCATGATGGGAGAGCCCCTGCAAGGCTTTTTTTTTTTTTTTTTGACTTTCGGTCTTGTTTAACCATACATCCTTTAACCAGGCTTGGTCAAATGCCACCACCAAACATTGTGATGCCCAGAATCCATCTGAGTTGTAAACCGTGTGTGTGATCAGTTATTGCCATGGCTTTCCCATGGTGGAACTCTTCGAGACTGTACTTCGTGTTTGTCTTCAGTCAGCTACGGTGCATGATAGCAAGAGTGTTTGTGCATTGATATAGTGATGAATGATTACACTGAAGCAAGCAGATGGTTTCTAAATGTTTTTGAGACTGTTGTCGTGTGACTAACCATCTCTTTTGTCAAAAAAAAAAAAAAAAAAGAGCTGGAATCAACAGCAGCCCACTACTGAGTGTCTGTGTAATAACAATTACGCCAATGCTTTGAGGATTGAATCTCATTGAGCTTCTCTCTCTCTCTCTCTCTCTCTCTGTCTCTCTCTCTCTCTGTACTCCCCAACCGCTGCATTATAGGCCACCATAATGTCTGGCAGTACACTGAGTCTGAACCATGACCCGGCACCTGCACGGTGCCAACTGGGCAGACAGGCCAGCTTCCAGGAACGTGGTAGCAACAAGTCACAGTATAACCAGGGCAACCGTAGCAACACACTTCCCACTGACAGTGGACGCAAAGCCTTCGCCATGAGGAAGATGCAGCAAGAGATCAAGGACATTGTGTCCCCAAACCCTGTGGAGCTACACAAGGTAGTCACATCTGTTAACACAATAAACACCATATTTGCTAATACCTCAGAAATAAATAAGCCTTCTACTATATTGCAAGTTCATTCTTTGTGTCTGCTGCAGGTGAGTCTGAGCAAAGCTTCAGAGCTGGAGGACTTTGGCTTCAGTGTGTCTGACGGGCTCCTGGAGAAGGGGGTCTACGTCAATAACATACGCCCGGGTGGGCCTGCCGAGGTGGTGGGGCTCAAACCGTACGACAGGCTGTTACAGGTAGGCTATCACTACACAGTGCACTTGTGGATCCAAGGGGTGTTACTGTAGGCCGGTGCAAACATCCAAAAAGCATTTCTTCAGCAGGACTCAGCGAGACAAAATCCAAATGTAAGACTGGATGTATTTCTATTCCCTTCATTTCACAAGCCAGGCCTCTAGCATTCACTTGAGAGTCTGGTCCTCTTTTGTCAATAACCATACAGCAATTCCCACCTTCTTTCAAATTGTCAAGAGACATTTGACTGACATTAGACAGGACCAATTACCGATTTTTTTCTGAGCCTGTCAGCAGAAAACACGAAACTGTTCAAACAAAACTCTATAAAAACTTCTACAAGCAGTGCCGTGGTTGCTTTTCAGCACAGTGACTATATAGGTTTGCCTCTCCCTCTGGAAATCAACGCATCAGAGTGTGCATAGTTTGTCAGTCAAATTGCAACCTTGAAGATTCTGAAGCCTCTGGCCAGGAAAGTTTACAAAATATATCTATCAAACGCGCCTCGTCCCATGGGCAGAGGCGCCTGAGGCTGAGACTGTCCATCACATAATTCTGGCACATTAACACTCAGTGAAGCGTCCAGATCTGTAAAACCTTTCTTTATGTTTACTAAGAGTTATCTTTTTACCGGAACTTGGATGGCATTTGATGGAATTAAGTTGCGCCTGTTTCCCCAAACTCTGCAATCAAATTAGTCTCAAAACACATTAATTACACATGCTTGCACTAGTCTCAAAGCACCACGAGTGGAAATTGGTCTCAAAAGTCGCACACATTCGAAGCCACGCATGCCTGCACATCCTCGAAACGCTTAACACGTGCTCATTGTCAAGTTGATTATAATCCTACTCAAAACTATTCACAAATTGGCATCTCATGTGTTAAGAGTGAATTATTTGATTGTTTAGAATGAACAATTAAGACGGACGGCATAACAGGTACGTGGTATGATTGTGTAGCGGTGAAAACATTTGCTGAGCTGAGATCTACCCTCTAGGTTGAACAGCATGGTCAGTGTTCTGCCTCGCTCATGGCCTAGTTATATTAATCTATAGAGCGTCTGCGTGTGATGTCAGACCCAGCTGCTGATCTGTCTGCGGTTGTACAGGGCCAGACGGTTTTTATGCTTGGGAATGCACAACGACATACTAGGTCAAAACCTGGAAGACAGTTTTATCAGTTTTTGTGGGGAGAAAAAAAATAGAAAAGAGATTTGTGGTTATCAGCCACTCAGCAGGGAGGCGAAGCTAATCCTGGTCAAAGACGGGACCCTATTTTATCTCGGGTAGCATAATGATAAAGTAAATGTTTGGTAACTTTAGCACAATAAACGTCCAATATACATAATGCATGTCTTATGTTTGCTAATTTAGAGTACATGCAGGTTTAAATGGATCTGCCGTTATGTTTTCATTAGCGTTATTAAGCTTCTCATGTCATTCAGTTAGCATTTGCTATATTTTTTTAATGATAAATCGCTGCTTCCCTGAAGCAATTAACTGAGGTAGTTTTTTTGCACCTGTTTTATAATTATCAGCTAAATACCTTTGCTGTGAGTGTACGCGTAGCGAGCTTAGTTACCTGTCAGGCAGCACAGATAGCAGAGTGACTGGTGGATGATAGTGATGGGTCGTTCATGAACAATTCGTTCTTTTTGAACGGGTCTTAAACGTGACTCAGAAGAACGAGTAGTCTCATAGAGTGATTTATTCATTTTCTACTGGGCGCGCATGCGCAAATCATCGGAAAACCTCCGTAGGTTATGAACAGAAAACAGAAATGAGTACAGTAGTTACCTTTAAGTCTTCCGAATCGTTCGTTCTTTTGTCACGTGACTCCCATAGACGCTATGAAGTGCAATAGATTCAAAAGAACGAATGACTCGGACCAGAAGATATGATGGTGAGAGCTGCTCATTCTGTTTATCATAATATGTCCTTAGCTGTTTTGTAATATTTTCATTACTGGAACTATAGCCAACATTTGTGTACTGAAAATGTAACATTTTATATTATTATATATATTTCTGAACAAAAGAACGAAATGAACTAAATGATCATTTTGATGAACGAGATTCAAAGAACCGAGTCGCTAAAATGATTCAAACTTCCCATCACTATGATGGCAAGATAGGTTTAATAATAGAATGTAAACTACGCTAATATTTTTCTTAAACAACCTTTTGATTATACTAACAATAGCTTAACGTTAAATCTGATGAGACCGCTCTAAATACCATCATATCTGTCAGGTACACTGTTCTCGAATGCTGGAACCTGATAAAAATTTAAAAAAAAAGTAATAATAATGCCTGAAATCTTTCATCACACACTGTTATCTGGTCTCCCATTATGTGTTCAGTAAGTTCTGTGGCGGGCTCCATCTCAATGCCTGTAGGGCCAATGATGAACCCGAGAAAAGTGGTCGAGGTGGGGTGAAATTCACACTTCTCTGCCTTGACAAACAAGTTATTCTCCAGGAGCCTCTGTAGTACTTGGCGAACGTGGTGTCTGTGTTCCTCCAGGTCACGAGAAAAGATTAATATGTCATCCAAATAGACAAACATTGAAGAGTTGAGAAAGTCCCTGAGTATGTTGTTAATGAGAGCCTGGAAGACAGCGAGGGTGTTAATAAGGCCAAACAGGACCACCAGGTATTCAGGTATTCGGACTGGTATGCGTTGCGTATATCCAGCTTGGTAAATAGCTTGGCTCCTTGGAGAAGTTCGAAAGCAGTAGCCATTAGCGGAAGCAGGTACCGGTTCTTCACGGTGATGTCGTTCAGGCCCCTATAATCTATGCAGGGATGAAGGAAACCATCTTCCTTGCCCACAAACAAGAACCCGGCCAACGCCGGAGAGGAGGAAGGACAAATAATCCCCGCCGCGAGGGACTCTGTGATGTACTGGTCCATGGCCTGACTTTCCTTGGGTGACAAAGAGTATAGACGCCCCTTGGGAGGAGTGGTGCCTGGGAGCAGATCAATGCCGCAGTCCTATGCCCGGTGGGGAGGGGGCGGGGTGGTTGGCGCGGGACTTGCTGAATGCCCCCCTGAGGTCGTGGTATTCTGAAGGAACGTGGGTAAGATCCTGTAGCTCTTCCGTGGAGGTGGGACTGAGGCATGACGTGGTGGCAGATCGTAAGCAGATTGTGGAACATGACGGACTCCAGGCTAGGATAGAACTCGTGACCCAGTCAATCTGTGGGTTGTGACGGGTTAGGTGGGTCCACTGTCCATGGATGAGGAAGATGGGGAATAGCTGGCGTTGGTGTGGGTGTCTCCTTGGATTAGCGCCCCCTACAGCTCTCAAATGAACTGAAGAGGCCCTTATCTTTACTGGGCAGTTCTTGAGGAGATGGCCTGATCTCCCACAGTAGAAGTAGGCTCTCTCCACTCAGCGGCTCCATCACTCCTCTGGTGAGATGCGGGTCCTATCCAGCTGCACAGGTCTCTCCTGGTCACCTGCTCTCGGTGAGTGGGGCGTGAGTGCTGATATTTTGACTGGCCTTCGAAGGCAGAGGCGCGAATCCACCCGACCAGCCAGATCCATGAGCTCATGGAGCGCGGAGGGAAGTTCCCGAGAGCCTAGCTCACCCTTTAGTGTCTCCGACAGGCCCTCCAAGAACCCGTCACATAATGCCTGATTGTTCCATCCACTCGAGATAGCAAACTCAATGTCAAAATCGTAGGTCATACGAGAACCTTGATGGAGCGTTGAATTGATTATCCTGTCAAGGGTCGGAGCAGACTGAGGTGAATCCAAGCGCGGATGAATGATTTTATCGTGAAACGGGAGCGTGGTCGGAATGCGGAGGGTCAAATACCGGAGAATCAGACAGCGTATAAACCAAATCGCAAAATGAGAGCCGTAGTCAAAAGAAGTAGCGTGAGATTGGGAACCGGGAAATCAATCAGTGAAGCAACAATCCCAAAAAAAACAAAACGTAAAACAAAAGCCGTGGTCAAAACAAGGAAGCGCGAGATCAAAGCCGGTAAATCAAAGAGCGAGGCAAACGAATCCAAAACGTGAGGCGAAAGACGAGAAAACGAGGAAACAAAATAAACGTGGCAACGTAAAAGCAATAAAACAAAACGCGAGAGAATAAAGGCAAAAAACACTCAATAATCCAGCGATTTAAACCGCGCACAGTGCAAGCTTAAATGATGGAGTAATCAGGGGAGGATGAGAAACCGCTGTGTAGACGGGGTGGAAACGGAGGCGTGGGAAAGGACACATAATGGCTAGGGAAAACACGAGCACATGGGGAAAGTGACAGCGTGGGAAAAACGGGCTGACAGGCGTGGACCATGACAATGGTGCTCTGATTTACGTTTTAAGTGTAAAAACTGTAAGTGAAATAAAACTGATACTATTGAATTTAGACATTTTTCTATATCAGCAACCTCCAGAAATGTGTAAATGTTGGTATTCATTTTATAAATGTCACGGTAATTCATACTTATGGACAGTGTGAATAGGTCACTTTATGCATACACCTTCAGAACATTCCCCTCATGGTTATAAAGCCATTTGGAAACAAATAAAGCACAGGGTAGACATCGCCTTTTGAAACATAAAACCTTAAAACAATCAAAAGACATTCGTTTTTAACCCCAAGACACAAATACAGTAACTACAAGTAAAAAACAGTTTAACGTGATAATTAGAAAAGCAGCATGCGGGCCTGTGGCAAATGAGTACGAAAAACCTGTAACACTAAGCTGGAATGTAGAAAACGGTGTAATGCACTAATAACATGGGTACTGATCAGCTTATACTAATTATCTCAGTTTTTTCTTCATTGGTTGCAAATCCATGTCCAAATCTGTTTCGACTTCAGCTGCACTCGCATCAGTATAATAGAGTCCATTTCAACTGTAATGGCTGTATGCTAACATGGCTAGTTAATGTTCAGTGACCTACTTTCTGACCATCCTGACTGGTGCTCTCAGTATGATACAGTAATACAATATGTTATTGTCCGCAGGTAAACTATCAACATTTTAAGACAGTGCTATGATAGTGATGGGTCAGTGCTTAACACATTGAACTGCTGATTGGAAGGAAATGAGTTGAAACTTGGGCAAGGTCTTCAACCCTCAGTTGCTCAGACGTGTATGAGATAAGTGTACAAGGGTCATTCAAGTCAAACCAGGAATTTTGATAGTGAGAATAACAGAACCCTTTATTTTTCGATATAATCCCCATTACACTAATACACTTATCTCAGTGTTTCACTATTACTTGGATAACATCAAGGTTCCCTCCCGGGAACTCATTTAATGGCTCAAACGTGGAAATGGCTTGGAGCGAGGTCAGGACTGTACAGGGGTGTGGTGATAACTCCCAGCCAGGTACCTGTAATGTGCAAATGGTACTTGAGAATGAACGGGTGTACAGTTCCCACAGACAGATGTGTCTCTTCCACAAATTGCCAACAAGTTATCTGTCGATTTGCAAGGATCAGGATTCACTTGCTGAATGTTCACATAAACGACTGCAGTGGGCTCCTGATCATCATTTATGAATGTACAACAGCTTTTAAAACGTTTGCACCATTCAAATGTTTTACTGTTTTACAATTTCCGTTCTATACTTCAAGTCTTCTGTAAATGTCAATCAGTTTTAGACCTTTATTCAAGAGAAATGTCATCTCAAAAGTCCCAGTTTGACTTGAACACCCCTTGTAAGTTGCTTTGGATAAGGGCTCCTGATTAAATGCCATAATTGTAAATGTAAAGATTTTGTTTTTGTGCTTGTACATAGTGACATGTATTGTGTTTCCAGATGACGTAGAGTTATTATATGCTGTCACCATGAAATTACCCCACCTGTTAGAAGTCTAGATACAATCGGTTGAACTTAATGTTACTGTACTATATGTAAGATCTCCTAGCTTCTGTATGATTACTTGATTGTTTCTTCAAAAAAAGTCAAGTTTTTTCTTTACCATCTCACAACTTAATTCCTTTATTTCCATCTTAAAATTATTAGACTATTTTACTATTATATTATTATTAGACTATATTGTAATAATTACTATCATTACAATATTTTTTAACCAAAAATTAGCTGGGACATTTTAATAACCGAACTCCTTGTTTGTCTTTGATCTGAAGCTGTTGTTGAGTTTGATACTGAACGTATTCTCCCTGTTACAGATCAACCATGTCCGCACTAGAGACTTTGACTGCTGCTTGGTGGTTCCTCTGATCGCAGAATCGGGGAACAAGCTGGACCTGGTGATCAGCCGAAACCCGGCCTCTCCCGCCACCTCGCCCTCAGAACTAAACCAGCTTCCCGGTGAGGATCCTGTGGGCTGGACTGACCCGGCCGAGCCCCTCCCACAGGGGGCGGCCCAACAGAACTCCAGGCTGGCAGCTTCGGAGGGCAAAGACCCCAACAAGACATTATAGCAGAACCTCATCCCTGCCCTCCCCAGCACAGGCTCAAGTGCTCCTCATGGTGCTAAGTGAACTCCTCCCGACATACACCACCCCTCTGCTGGAGTGAGCTGGAGCTCTTCTGGCGTATAGCACACACAGTCTCTTCCCTGAGCCACAGCATGAGCCACACACACAGACACACACACACCGAGAGGGAGGTGGGTCCTCCCCACCCTGCTGCCTGTGTGAAAATGACACTGGTGATCACGGACGGAGACAGACCATACTGACCTCTGAGAAAAACGGTGGAAAAGTCAAAACTGAACCAGTGCCATCCTTCATTTTTATTGCCAATAAACATTTTAATGGAAAAAAAAAGAAGCAAAGGGAATCTTTAAGACGTTTACACATGATTATGGACTGGCCGCTGTGTGTCTGGATGTGTATGTGTGTGTTTGTTGTGTGGGTGTGCGTCTGAGTAAACAGGACTCCCTCCCGTTACTCTTGGCCAGAGCAATCTCCACATTCTGTACTCTGTTTGTTCTAACCTCAGCTGGTCTCCTCGTCTCCTCCAGCCCTTCACTTGCTCTTTTCTTTTGTATGTGTGTGTGTGTATAGTGGATTCTCCCGTAATTTCTCACACGTGATGTCTCACTCAGCAGGAGAAAAAAAAAAAAAAAAGAGTTCAGCACAATCTCAGTGGCGCGAACCTCATTTTCCCAAAATGCTAAAACGCTAGTCAGCCCCCGTGTGGGTTGGGTGGCACGATGCATGAGACATTTTGTGAACTATTTTGTAAAGGTAGAAATCTGACTGTACAGAGGAAAAAAATAATACTCAAAAAGGAGGAACAAAACATCGCTAAGGTTCCATGCAAATGTTTGGATCCTAATGTCATGTTGGATTCTGATCATTTCACCATGATGTTAAAGAGGCACTGCTTTCCTTAGGCACCTTGTCTGAGAACTGGACAAAAGTCTATTTTTAATAATTAAAGCAAATTGTTTATCAGTGAGTAACGTGTGAAAGCTTGAGCGGTGGAATACAGTAGATGCATTAAGCAATCAGCTTGCCTTGCTGCTCTAAGACGGCTAGGAAGATATCGTGGTTAAGATGATGTATTTTGGTAAACCCCGAGGCTTTGTGCCGCTATTTCGGAAATCGTCTATTCCTAATCACAAAGCAAAGAGAGACCAAATATCCCATCCGGAGCGTCCCAAATCCGTCTCCTCTCACGCCTGAGCGGGGTCAGTCCCTAAGGGCCTTGAAGTGGCGCAGAGAAAAGTCAGACCCATTAACAAGGTAACACTTCATCCAAAACATGCGTTGTCAATTTTTTGGGGAATCTTTGTAACCACTACTCTAATAATAAATAATTAAAAAAATAAAAATAAAAAAAGAAGGAAGCATGAAGTTGAGAAATGTGAGCAGTCCAAAAAGAACTTCTAGTCTATAGTTCTCCCTTTGTTTAAGTGAATATGAACTTATACTAATCTACTGTATGTGGTACTGGTATGGTTTTGTATGTTTAATATGTTTTTTTGTTTTTTTGTTTTTTTTCAGAGGGCATTAGCCCAAAGGGTGTACAAACTATTTGTAAAGAGAAACAGCAGCAGCAGCAACAACAAAAAAAAAAAGACAATGGCACTTGAGTGTTAAATCATGTGAGAATGAGGTTCTGTGTAGCAGAACATCATTTAACAAACATTTCCTTTA
>JAOVVB010000015.1:10377986-10390312 GCA_028570985.1 Heterobranchus longifilis
TATTAAAAAAAGAAAACTGTAGCTCTATTTAGAAATAAAACATTAGAAAAGGTAACACTACTGCTTATAATAGGACATTCTTCACCTGTGTGTGTGTGTGTGTGTGTGTGTGTGTGTGTGTGAGAGAGTGGGTGTGAACTGTGGCTTGTCTTCACACACTCTCGACTACTCACTATTTAAAATGGCACATGAGCAGTCCAATTTCAATCCTGATCAGTCACACCCCTCATCAGGGCGGCGCTCAGCTGGTATTTCTTTACAGACTTTTTTTTTTTTTTCCGATTCTGGAGCGACTGTGTTCTGTTCCTTCAGGTTACGGGTTCATTCCCCTGATCTCATGCACTGGATTTGAGATCTTCTCTTGTCGTTTTTGGGTCGTTGTGAAAAATATTTTCCGCCTGTTTTTTTTCCTCTAAGCGTAGTGCCGTCCCACACTCTGCTTTCACATTTACAGGGTTCCACCACTGTGTGTTACCGCGAACGGCGTGTGGTGACGTACTGTCCGCATGTACGTTCTTGATGCCTAAATATTTTTTTGTTTGTTTGTTTGTTTCAAGTTTTAATGTTCATTTTGTGTGGATTTAAGCACTGCCAATTAAAATAGTGGGTATCCATTTTCACTGTATGATGAATTAATGACTCAATTTCACTGTTAGGTCCCTGAAATATTGTATTTTTATTTCTAATGGACAGGCATTATGAGCTGTAAAGTATTTTTGTACAAATTTAATACTTTGTTAGCATGATATTTATCGTCTATGTATAACTTTGGGGATTCCTACAGCTGTAAACCTTTATATGGCCAACGAAAAGAGAAACAATAAAAAAAAAAGATATATGGAGTGGACTCATCCTGCCAAAGTGTCCTGGTTCTTGATTTTTTTTTTTTTTTTTTTTTGATTATCTTTCAGCAAGCAGGAAAAATGTCCTGCAGGAATTTAAGCCCTTGTGAAAGGACTGTGTGTGTGTGTTCTTAAAAATCTCGAAGATTTACCTTCACGATTTTAAATTAGGAAACCCAGTGGGGTGTTTTTCTAAGTGCAATAAAGGAGAATGTTTTCGTGTTTAGTTTTAAGTTCTGCCACCACTGACTTGATAATAGCTCACTGATTACTCTCAGAAGGGGGTCCAGAGGGTCAGACCTCTAGCTTTCACTCAGTATGTCTATGTGCACAGTGAAGTCGAGCTATGGTTATAGCTAGCACTAGGACATTTAATTGGGCTACTGTCCTTGTCCTATTATTCATGCATGGCAGGGGAATCAATTTATTGGCCAAAGTATGTCTGACTGTGATACGATGGGTGACAATACGCCCCCTTTCAGCTTATTAGCACTGGACCTTTTCCTGGTTGACCTGTTGCGTCACCCCAAACACAAGACGGGTAGCATTTCAGAGGTAAAACTCTGGACAACTTTACAGCTCTGTACGTGCTGTACTCTTTGCTTTTTGTACAAACGTTATTTATACTATCCCTGTGGTTATGATTCTATCCAAAGGCAGGCACTCCAGATTCCAGTTCCACACTTCCAGGTCAAAGCATGTGTGGAACATGTGGCACAAGATCCTGAATCCTGCGCCCAACAGTACAGGTTGAGACTATTGACTGCGTGTCATTACTATAAACTAAGCTGAAGGATCATATAAGTTTTGATCAGGTATGAATAACAGGCTGATACAGTCAGAAGTGCAGCCACCATACACCTACACCATACAGCTCCAGGGTCCCGGGTTCGATGCTGCGCCCAGGCTTCTGTTTTTACTATGGTGTTTTGTCCAGGTTCTCCATTTTCCTCATGCCAGTAGGTGAGCTAGCTTTACCAAATTGCCATTAGAGAAGTCGTCTGTGTACAGGGTGTTTCCTCACCTCGCACCAGGTGTTACTGGAAAAGGCCACCGAATTTACTGTCACCTTTTACCAGCATGAATCAGTTATGGAAGATGATGTGTAATGGAAATAAAAAGCAGCACCTGCTCTCCTGGTACTTTGTGCCCCCTGGTGGACATCGACACCCATTCGCTTTTCAAAGCTATGAAAATGGGGCAAGAAAACATGAAGAGGAAATGGAACTTAGATAAGAGCAGCATGACAGGATTGTAATAAAGACTGTATAATAAAGGGGGTGAAGCCCTAGGACCTGAGCTTGATTGGTTTTTGAAATAGATTATCAATGCATCAGGAGAGTCCAATCCTTTTGCTCCTTTTTTTTGTTCCTTTGAGCACCACTTAACTACAGTACTACTACTCTGACATTTTGACCTAGCTAGCCTCAAGCTTCACCGGTCACTCACATTTGAATACATTACATGACCAAATTATTCCTGTATATTGTGATAAATTAATTAATTAGCAGTCACAAACAGAAGTATCAAATGATCGACAGAAAGAACAAAAAACACAAAACAATTAGATTTTTTATTTCCTCATAATAGGCCCTGGGGCTTTAGCCTAGGTAAGCCAGTGCATTAAGGCGGCCTAGCTGATCACGACATAACGAGGAACATGCAATAGTAGCATGCTCTAAAGCACATGCGTCAGACTCGAGGCCTCATGACTGAATAAACCTGGTTCCTTGGTTCCATTCGGCCCGCTTAAAAATTAAATCATAACAGATGGTAGAACACTACGGAGCACTGACAGCAGATCCGCACCTGCAGCGACCGCTTGCATCCTGCACCTGCCATCATACAGCACTGCTTCATCTCACAGGCAAGGACAAAGAATGCACTGCAAGAAGTATGAGGAAACATGTCCAATAAAATAACCATATGATCTGAAACTGCTCTATTTGGAGTGGATGCCACACAGCGGTTTATGTCATTAAGATGTTGAAGTCATTCAGTTCACGCGCCATTGTCAACCATGTTCCCTCTAAAATATGTAAAGTCCATTACAATAGTAATAGTAGGACTTGATATCTTATTTATTTGACTGGTGGCTCTACATAGAATCCTAATTATGACTTTGTAGACCTTTGATGAATATCACAACACAGCTCCTGTCTAAAGCAATGTTAAACATTACTACTGTCTACTGTCATTTCAGAGCCTGATTTAAAGGAGTAGGATAGATAAAACAAGGGGAGTTCAAGTCAAACCGGGACATGACATTTACAGAAGACTTCAACACAGTGACAAGACTCTTAGCAGCAGTGAAATATTTGAATTAATGTTTTAATTAATAAAACACTGCAGTCCACTGCAGTTCAATAAACATTTAGCAAGTGGAAAGCCTGATCCTTGAAAATCAGCAGATAGCTTGTTGCCAACTTGTGGAGGAAGCGCATCTGTAAAGTATTTGGGAACTGTACACACAATCATTCACTGCACATTACAGGAACTCGGCTGGGAGTTATTACTCCATCCCCCATACAATCCTTGTCTTGCTCCACATGTTTGGGTCTATAAAGGAATTCCTGGGAGGCCAGTGTATCAGACATGAAGCAGTCCGATCATGGCTGGGATAGGTGTATTAGTGTATCTGGGGCTTATTTCGAGAAATTAAGGTAAATCTCATAACTGTGGTCGGTTATTCAGCACAATCAAAAGTCCTGATTTGACTTGGAACATTTGACTTGTATGTGGAAATTGAAAAAGCCCCGCAGAGGGCTGAACAGATCACCAGGTCAGCGCTGCCCAGCCTGCAGAACATCCACATGAGCAAAGATCTCAAGAATCCCACAGACTCCAACAACAGAGCGTCCCAGTGTTTGTGGTCGGAAAGGAGCCTTTATAACCATGACCAGGACAGTAAGGCTAAGGAACAGTTTATACACCCAGACCTTTAGAACCCTGAACTCCTGATCAGTACACATCCTCCGACCACTTAGGCACATACACAACACACATAACTGTCAAATACCATCATACAGCATTTTCACATGCATTGGACACATTTATTTATAAATGTACTGTATGTATATATTTATATAGCCAAGTATGATAAGTGATCTACATTATCTTCACCCTTGTTCAATAATTCCCTGAGCCCAGGTGTCCTTTTTTTCCCTGACTAGGGGGGGAAAAAAGGAAACGCTTTCACCAGAGTAGAAATTTCATCATAGAATAAAAAGCACTGCTGGAAACCAATAACTTCAAATAGGGAAAGTAATTAAATCGACCATAAGAGACTTATGAATCACAAAATTAATTTGGACTTGTCCTATTGAATATAAAATGACCTCACAGACAGCTATAAACCTTTAAAATCCCACATTACCACAAATATTTCATAGAGGAAAAGATTAATTAAATGTAAAATCAGAAGGCATTAGATAATAGAACATTTCACTTTAACCTTGAAGTTAATTTTTGGGGGGGCTTTCATTATGTTCAAATCTTGGCACTTTTTTCTGGCAAGTTTATTTTTCATTGTGTGACTTTGCAGTAGTGCAATCACAGTCTGTACCTAACAAAATGGCCATTGAGTTTATATTCTAGTTTAATCCTTGCTATTTATACTTTTCTGCATCTTTGACCATCATTCAACATGTTTAAGGGGACACTGTAAGCTTCATACAGTATAAGCTTGTCCTCAGATGCTGGAGTCATGTATGGAAGATACCTGACTAATCTCAAGTAGCTATCTTTCTTACAGGTTTTGATGTATTAAAAACTACTAAAAGTATATAATAAATACCCAAATGCCGAGTATGTTGTTCATGCAAAGCAGGTGGCACAGAGGCACATTAGGAGGTGGCTAGCTGTGGTGGTTAGCACTGTATCATCATTAGCATTGTGGACTCGCACCTCCAGGGTTGATGGTTTGATTCCCATTTTGTAGTGTCTGAGTGTTTGCAAGGTTGTGCCCTGCAATGGACTGGCACCCCGCCTAGTGCCCCGAATCCTGTGGGAGAGTCCCAGACCTCCTACGACCCTGTACAGGATAAGCGGTTGAAAAAATTAGTGAATAAGTGAGTGAGTAAGTCTCATACAAAGTGTAGTGGAACCTTGGATTGCAAGCATAATTCGGTCCGGAAGCGTGCTTGTATATTAAAACACTCATATATCAAAGCAAATGTTATAATAAACAATACACATGTGCATGGATGTTGACTATACGAGTGACACAAATGCACTGAGACCGAGCATGCGAGACGATTACCCATAAGTCCATATCGTGCGAGAGAGAAGAACCATTGGCTCAGTTGTGATCACGTGACGCTCGGCAGACAAAGTGCATGTGTATATCAAGACCGCTCGTTTATCAAGTTAATATTTTTGAAAATGTTGCTCGTCTTGCAAAAACACCCGCACACCAAGTCACTTACAATCCAAGGTTCCACTGTAGTTATCTTTTTCCCACGCCAATTTTCTGAGCCACACTCCACTCCAATAGGTGGCGGTATTGCGTTAACTGCCCATAAACATACAAGAAGAATAAAATGTACTCTCCAAAAGGAGATTATTGGTAAAAAAAATAAAAAATAAATAAATGCAGGTGATTTGTATTTTCTGAAAAAGCTGTGGGCTATTTTTAAATAAATTTTAAATAACAAACAAACAAACAAACAAAAAAGCCTAAAAATGTACAGTTTGAGAACTGACTCTTTATGCAGTTTAATTGATCTTTTGTTAAAATTAATAATTTATATTTTTGCATAATTTATAGTATATAACATGTATCGGACCTGTTAACCTCTAAACCACCATGCTGCTCCGATAGCCTAAAAAAACAAATAGATAAACCTGATGCAGAAAAGCAAACGGGTAAACAAATGTCCCTTGCAATTATATGACTGAGAGCTCGTTAATGACAGGTTTGTTTAGCAATCCTGTACGACCCAGTTATATTTATGATGTAATGTTGTAACGTTCCATGCTCACCGCTAGGGGCAGTAAAGAAAAAAAAAACTTAATTCTGCTCCAAACGAAACGAAAAATAAAGCAGACGAAGAAGAACCAGGAAGCGTTACTTGACACGTCTGTTGTTAGTCAACATGAACCAAGAAAAATATCCGCGGTCCTCAATTGAGGATGATTTTAATTATGGCACAAATGTTGCGACTGCGAGCGTCCAAATCCGCATGGGTGAGTGAGAAACAGTGCTGTGGTGTGGGTTAGCTCAACGAGCTAGTTGTTGTCATCTTGCTAACTGGCTAGCTGGGTTATTTTGCTACCTGGCTAGCAGGCTTAGCTAAACAAATATCAACATTTCTGTTTAAATATGTGTATAAATAACAAATAATAACCCTCTAACAAATAATGCATTAATTAAAAACAAACAAAAAAATATATGCACCCGCTGCGGTTTAATGCTTCAGAGGGGGTTCGAAATGAGTTTAGCTTTGAAAGTGCGTCACGTGATAAAGACTGATTCATGTTGTTTTTCTCCAGATTTCCTACGCAAAGTGTACACGATCCTGTCCATACAGATCTTTCTAACTACAGCTTTATCTGCCCTGTTTATGTTCTGTGAGCCCATCAAAAACTTTGTACATTCAAGGTAAAAGCTGGAGTAACTCACACACCTTCCAGAGCAGTACATATACAAACTAACAAATGCAATGTTATGGAGTCTTTTATCTTTTTATTTTTCATTTATTTATCTTTCTTCCACAGTCCCTCACTGGTCCTGCTGTCTGCAGTTGGATCTCTGTTTTTGATCATTGCCTTGGCTATTTATCGCCACCAGCATCCGATTAACCTCTATTTACTGCTGGGATTCGTGAGTAAAGTCTTACAATCCTTTTGCATTCACGTTTAGCCGTCTCTTAGTCTCAGATTTTATTTGTCATGTACACTAACATGCAGTGAACATGATATGCAGTGAAATGCTGACTGAAGTACGACTTCCCGTGACCTAAAAAGAAAGATTTCTATACAATGTAATGAATTGCACTAGAGAATACACTTCACAAATATTATGAAAGTGTAAGCTGAAAGTGTATTATATTTACCAAATTAAAATGACATAATGTGGGACCTCCAGGGTCTGGGTTTGATTCCCGCTATGGGTCTGTGTGCACAGAAATTGCATGTTCTCCCCGTGCTTGGTGGGTTTCCTCCGGGGACTCCAAAGACATGCAGATTAGGCCAATTGGCGTTTCCAAATTGACTGTAGTGTGTGAATACACGTGTGAATGTTAACCGGAGGTCCCACCACTGTGGTAAAATGGGAATAAATACAACAATAATCACCTTGGCCTTTGTTTGCCACTGCCAACAAAATGAAAATGAAAGCAGACTAAGGAGAACCAGGGAGTGTTACTTGACACGTCTGTCAGTCAACATGAACCAAAAAAAATATATCCCCGGTCCTCAATTTAGGATGATTTTAATTATAGCACCACTGTTGAATAATTACACGAACAGAATTAAAGTAGAGTTAAAGAGAGCAAACTGTAATAGTCGGAGTTGCAGCGTTTGACACACAGTATTCAGTACAATGTAGAATCTTCAAGACTTCATATTCTTGCTTGCTTGAGAAAAGCAGGAAGAATGCAGTCTGAATGAATAGAGATCCAGCATCGAGTTTCAAAATCATTTCATCTTTAGACGTCTGCTTCTGAATCATATACTCAGTTTGGGTATTGATTCAGTATTGATTCAGAAGCTAGCTACAGGACTTGAGACATTAGAAGAAATTTTCTTTGCGCATCTCATATTGTTACCTCACCCCATAACCCCCTCACACTGAGCTATATTTCCACTAGGTCTGAAAATATTTGTGTGAAAGCAGTAAGAAACCGGTATTGTCTGACTTAATGTAAAGTTGCCACGCCTTTTTTGAACATGAAGGCGTGTTTTTTGAACATGAAAGCTTTAAAGCTCAGGTCCTCAAACCTTCACCCACTATATGTAATGACAAGGTAGTAAGACAGGAAGTTAGTGGCAACATGATAGAAGCATTGAGAACATGACGGTGATGTGGCTAGCAAGTGGTATGAACTTCATAAATGCAGATTTTAACATGTTGGCCCGCTTCACGCTTCATTCTTTAATATTTTCAGTGGGAGCTTTAGGGTCTTCTTCGCAGTGTGACTGGTAATTAGGAAGCTTGGCCCAGAGCATGGGGTCGTCTATGTTACAGCACCCCTAAAGCAATGACGGTTAAAACCCTCAACAGTAGCAGCCCTCGACCAAGCCCCTTAACTTCTTTTAATCCAGGGAGGAAAAATGCTGTGTCATGGCATATCCTAATATGCACAAAAAACAAATAAACCGACTGTGCTGTAATGTAAACCTCAGAAGGCCAGGATTCCACAGACTTCATTTGCAGTGTTTACTTTGTTCTGGTCAGATAAGTGAAGTGACAGTGACGATTGACAATGAAGTGTAAAGATCAGTGTAAAGATGTTTTGTTTATTCTCCCTAGTTCCTATTGAGCCTCTGCTCAGAGTCAAAAGAGTCAGTATGAAACAATAAGTAATCCATTTAAGCAATAAATGAATAATTAATGGCTAAGCATAAAAAGAAGAAAAAACCTTTCCCACACTTCTGTAATGTTAGATACCTTTCTGGACTTTTGTTAGCGAGATTTTTTTTATAAGCCTCTACCTTTAATAAATTGTACTGGAAGTCCTCTGCACTAAAGACTAACTCTGTTGTTGTTGCTGTTTTAGACTGTGCTGGAGGCTGTGTCTGTAGGTACAACTGGTAAGTGAGCTCAGAGTCTACCCTAAAGGCACACAATCGGAGATTGTTTTAACCCTTTCAGTACTACAGTCTCATGTTTTAAACTTGCTAAAGTACACTACCTATGAATAAAAAACTTAGCCCTAGTGAAATGTAGTGTGTTTAGTTTCGCAATTGTAGTCAACCATGATGGTTAAAGAGTCTACTGTATTTTTACAACAAAAAAAAAATCTGGCAATGTGCATTTTTTAAATGAGACTGTGGGTCTTTTTTTTTATGTTTTTTTTTAAGTCACTTATATATAAATTTAGATATAGGATTTTTAGGATTTTCCTAAAAAATCCTAAAAATCCTTTAGCAAACCTTACACTAAACTGTATATACATACAATATAGTTTTACAATATACTCCATACAATATACTTTTTTTATGTTTTGATGACAAGAAATTGGCTTCTATCATCATTGCATGACATTTCTAATTTCCTTCAAACCAAATAACATTTCTCTTCCTCAGTTAATTTACCCTCATTCTATTTGGGCCAAAATTGCTGATTTAAATGTTTTACTTAAAGTGGAAGTATCTCAAATGTATTAATTAAACATAATTTAACATGCTGCCACTTTAGACTGACTGTTGATTGACTGATGAACTGAGATGCTGTTTGGTTTGGAGGACGATATCTAGTTTTTTTTACAACCAGGAAAAAAATAAATGAGTTCACTTGGTCACATTACCTCCATGTCCTAGTTCTCATACCTGATTTTACTCCTACTGTTGACGGGGTGTGTTGTGTGTCAATAGCGGCCCCCTAAAATCATACACATATTTAAGGTTGTGTATTTTAAAAAAAACTATCATATCATATCAGACCAGAATGAACAACAGATGATTATTTGTCTCAGGGAGTTAAATAATGGAGGACGGCTGATGCTATGAAGCCATGGTGATTTCATTCAGCTGGTAGATGTGTTTAGTAAGCTGTCAGAAGCACAGATGAGTGACACACATCCTTTCTGTAAAAAGAAAACACTGTGGCGTGTTGCGCTTCACAGCATGTGACAGATTTACTGGTTTAATACACTGCACTCTTGTGATTCCTGTCTATTAATTATGCCTCAGCTACAAAGCAAACACACACACTCACTCTCCTAATAGTACTGATGATTTATGAGATACTGGGGAAGCATTTGTTTACTACATGTTATTTTTCTAATGGAATATTGTGTTTAATGGCTGCATCTCTTGTTTTTCAGTCACGTTTTATGAATACTCGGTAGTATTCCAGGCCTTTGTGCTCACTTCGGCTGTCTTCGCTGGCTTAACTGCCTACACACTTCAGTCCAAACGGGACTTCAGCAAGCTCGGAGCTGGGTAGTTCTCTCCCTAGAGCTTACATTTCTCTCATTATGTATCAGTCACAGATGTTTGGTTCGATCTCTAAATGTACTGTTGTGTTCTCCAGGCTGTTTGCAGGTCTGTGGATTCTAATCATTGCCAGCTTTCTGAGGGTGAGAACTCATTTACTGTGTTTTTCTCTCATCTCTAAGAGACTGATGCAATCAATGCACACTATTCTCTAACTGCGTTCTCCTGCCGTGTGCTAGATTTTCTTCCACAATGACACGGTGGAGCTGGTGTTCGCCGGAGCCGGCGCTCTGCTCTTCTGCGGCTTCATCATCTACGACACACACATTCTGATGCGCAAGCTGTCACCCGAGGAGCACATACTGGCCTCCATCAACCTCTACCTGGACATAGTCAACCTCTTCCTGCACATCCTACGCATCCTCGACTCCATGAAGAAGAACTGAGAGGAGAACCTGCATGCTCTTTCTCCGGGAAGTTGACGCAGGTGATTTCTAGGTGGCTGGGAAAAAAAGATCAATTACATTCGTTAAATCCTTGCATATTGTTTCTTTGGGTTAGTCTTTAGGCTCATACTTGAATTCTTTAAAAATGTGTTTGAAATTTCCAGTCAAAGACCATTGCCAGTTTATTAGGCACATGAACTCACAGGCCCTTAATAGTAATTAGACTTATTTGTTGGTGTTGCCATTAAAAAAGGTTCAGATAAAAATAACTCTTTTTTTACCCTGAAAGAAAAAATAAGATGCTATTTTATCTGCAGTGTATTGCCCGTTCCAGTACATTGTAAAATGTTAATGTAAGAGGACCACCACAGGACACGTAATGTCATTAATTGTATATCAGAAGACCAAAATTGTGCAGTATAGGGTAGGTGTACCTAATAAACTGGAACCTAATGAAACCGCCTGTCATATTGTATCTACCGTATATTGTTAAGTTAATCGTTTTGTTTAATAGGAAAAGTTTCAAGAGTTCATTTAAAATGCAGTGAATAAAGTGAAGTAATGCACGGTGCAAGTTAATTATTATTGGATATAAATTATAAATATTGGTTATAAATTGATGTATTGGAATTTATCTAAACAAATTTTTAAAATAAGAGACGGACAGCTAGTCAGTAAAAAAAAAAAAAAGTTAATATATTAGGGGTTTGAAAATAAGCTCATGAGGTGCTTAACCAGTAGCTCTGATATTCTCTATGTCATCATGGGAGGAAAGCAGATTCATTGAAGTCTTTAATCGTTACCTTAAGAATGTGAAGCCCAAAGTTTACTAAGGTTTAATCATTAGGATGAGAAGTTATTAATGATGAAAATGAAACACTGGTCTTTTAATTGTAAAAATGAGTGCATGGTCACTTTAATTGGGACACTCTGGAAAAGGATTAGAACACATATTTTGAGACAGAGGTGGGTCCATGAGTTCATTTTGAATGGTGAACTAGTTTTTTGTGCCACACTATATACATACCATATTTTAAATATTTTCCTGTAAATATAATGAACCCAATGTTTACTTGCTATTACATTGTAATTTATTCACCTACATAGTATATGTGCAATATTAACGGGGAATTTGTAGTAAGCATGTTATTGATTCAAATTACTGAATGTATTATCGGCAACTGAGATATCAATGCAAATTAAAGTCATGTATGTATAAAATGATCTAAGTAATATATTAAATATTTGTCCTGCCATGTTGTACACATTGATTTTACTCTAATGTTCACTATAATCTGAGGAGGCTTTATCCTGTCGCTGGGGGTGGCCTGGTGTCTATCCCAGGAGATTTAGGGCATGAGGCGGGGTGTCAATCCATCACAGGGCACACACACATCCACACACCCGCACTCATTCACACACTACAGCCAATTTGGGTGTAATGCCATTCACACCCTAATCTGCTTATCTTTGGACTGTGGGAGGAAACTGAAGTACCCTGAGGAACCCCACTAAGAACATGCAAACTCCATGCACACAGACCTGAGGAATCAAACCCGGACCCTGGAGGTGCAGAGAAAAATCAACTGCAGTTTATTACCAACCTTGGCTTTTCATTTTGGTTTCATCCACAGTACTGCAGCCTTTGTAGATATAATATCTGTTAATGTCACACAGGAAAGTGAGAGCAATGTGGTGTGTTTTTTCTTTTATATATACAGTACTGTGCAAAAGTCTTAAGCACCATATATGCTGTAACAATTTTGTTATATATATCTATATATATATCTTTATTATGTCTGCATAATTGTGCAAAATCATTCAGTGTTTGCATATATAACTTAAAAATTAATAAATAAATAACATTACAGGAGAATATATGCATGACTGTAAAGAAAGAAATATAGTACAAGACAGACCAGTTTTCAGATGGAAA
>JAOVVB010000015.1:10409779-10424175 GCA_028570985.1 Heterobranchus longifilis
CAATAAATTTAGTATTAAAATATTTATACAAGTTTTTCTTTTTCTTTCTGAAGTTTGTATATATTTTTTGACCGACTTAATATTCAATATAATTAATATTTAGTATTCAATATTCTGACCTATTTCCATGTCCCTAGTCCCACATCAATTTGATGTGATTTTTACCACGTTCTCTATTTGCACAAAAGGTCACATGTTCCCCATGCTTAATCTGAAGCATACGTTCAAATGACACACTGATGGATCTTATAAATCATATGGATCATAGGCTTTAGGAAAAACTTGTGAAGTCCATGCCAGAGCTATTTTAGAGTTCGTTTATCCTATTAGCTGCGGTAGAATTATCCTAAAAAGTTGGAATTGGAATTTACCACTCTGTTACACCTAAATAATGACTTCACGTTTGCCCCTGTAGGTGCTTGCCCATTTGGCATTAGTGTGAGAACACACTTCAGTTAGCAAGTTTATTTGGGGGGTGTCTATGGAGACAACGTGTGGTAATGTGACCATTACGACGGAGTAACAAATGCCAGGGCTTTTCATTCCCCTTAACATCAGATCCTGGAACATGAAGTGACAAAAGATTTCATTCTTAATTCTTTTAATTCTCAGGTTAAATTTCTGTAAGTATGTTTTGACGATTCATATGAATAACTCTCGTTCATGATGTTCTTTCCAGAGTTTTCTTAGAAATGAACAAACAAAAATCATCCAGAAGATGAACTGTGTGTGATCCTTTAAATTAAATCTAGGCCTGATCCAGCAGCCATATTTTCTGCATACTTCCTTTCCCCAACATTAATATTATTTCTCTATTATTTTATTTCTCTCTTTGTCCAAGAATTATTTATACGTCTTCATATTCACAAAGCTGCACTCCTGAATCTGTCTGGATTGCTTAATAAATGTGTTTGTGTTTCATTAGCTAAGAAATGAAAGCCAAAAGGCTAAAGATGTGTATATAAAGGAGAATAATATAGGACTTAAAACAGAACCATGTGGATCACCCTAGTGCACTTCTCTAGAGAACTCCATTGAGGCTAGCAAACTGGTAGTTGTCCAGTAAGTAAGATCTCAACCAGCAAAGGACTGTGTCTAAACCAATCTACATAAATGATGTGAAAATAAAGTGTTTAAGGAAAGCAGTATTTAAACAGTGAGCAGTGATGATTCTTTTCATTCTTTAAAAGCAGTAGACAAGTCTAAAGAAATAGGTAAGTGACTGAGAGTCAGAATTGGTATGTTAGAGATTATATTAAGATATGATTTAATATGATTGTACTCACTAATTTCACAGCGGACACCCTCGAATCCAGCAGGGCAAATACATTTCCCAGGATGGAAACATGTTCCGCCATTCAAACATGTAGTGCTACAGTTTGCTGCAACCACACAAAAGAATTCTATCTACAGGTTTATTCTGTTTCTAAATGTGCAATATACTGTACTTCTTAGAAAATACATTTATAATCAACGGTACCTTTCCTTGTCACTGAGCTTGTACCATCATGGGTACATCTTTTATAACTTTTGTGTACTGTACATCTTTAACACAGTAATGCAAATGTAGTGTCATTAAACTGACTTATGCTTCATAATTGTGAACGACACTTCAAATTCTTTTAGCGTAATACCTAAATGCACACTGCATGCGTATTTCTAAACAAAACTTAACAGTACAGAAGGTATACTCTTGAGGGCACCCGAGTGACAAGAAAAAGTATAGTTTATTACCCCGTTATCTGCGAGTGTATGCTAGATTGGGAAATCTAATTATAAAGTAAGCACTTCAAAGTCTTCATATGAGTTTAGGGTTACTGTATATTTAGGGTTTACTGTACTGTATATGTAGAGTTTAGGGTTACTGTATATTCTCCCATACCTTTCTCACAGCTGGCTCCATAGTAACCAGGAGGACAAATACACATTCCTGGACTCATGCACATACCTCCATTCAGGCATCTTTGTGAACATAAGGCTGGGAGACACAAGTGGATATTAGTGTCATGTATTTTTACATTCGCCCAAAATGCACAGCACTTCATGACATGAAAACGGGTTCCCTGAGAGTTCTTTAGATGATTAGTGGTTCTTGCTTTATAAAGAGGTTTCACTTGCCAACATTTTTGAAGGACCCTTCAGGGGACTAGATTCATTATAGGCAAAGGGCTCTGAAGCTTGTAAAGTAAAACCCATGGATCTCATGTGTCTAGATTTATTTCGTGGAAAATACTGAAATCCGTACAATAATGTTTTGTCTATTTTTTTCTAGAGGTTTTTATTATTTATTCATTATTTTCAATCCATTTAATTCCACTGACCATTCAAACACATTAATAACTTCCTAAACTCAATAATAAATACAATTACTCGTGATTTCCTGTAACTAAATTGAAGTCACAGACCCCTTCCTCGGATCTGCTGCATAGACCCCATGGGGATCCCCAGACTCTATCTAGAGAACCACTGGTATGCCTTTTTATTTTTATAGTTTATAAACTGTATGTAGTTATTATATTTAAAATATATGAATATTTATGTGCTGTTTACCAGCATGCTTTGCAATCTGCATGGGATGTTTGGACCAGCTGGTCAGGTACCTATAGATGTTAACTGCAGGATTGCAGGATTCATGTTTTTATTTTTTACCTTTTTCACAATGTGTGCCATAGAAACCGTCCTGACACTCGCAGACATGTCTCTCGTTGCAGTAGCCCCCATTCCTACAGCCGCCAGGACACTTCGCTTCAGAGAGAGAGAGAGAGAGAGAGAGAGAGGAGAATAAAGAGATGGTGAGGGCTCTTTGCTTTTTTTTCTCCATCACTTTAAGGGTCCTGCACAGGCAGCTGAATTCACTCTCTCACACACACATGGCTTCAAAGGAAGTAAGCATTAGTACCTGGAAGGACGAATGAAATCAAAAGGCTTTGAGGTGAACCCACAATTTCAGCAAGTCTGTCAAATATGTCATTTCAAATGTAAACCCTTGAAATCTGGACTGCTGTGTCTAGAATGGACCACGTCCTAATTCTGCACACTCTTTCTAAAAGCCATGTGTTCTAGTCATATTAAAGGCTCATTCCATGGAAACGAGTGTAGCTTCCAGACGTGTTTGAAAAACAATTTCCTCTCTTTCTACAAGCAGTAGCGGTGTCTGGAATATTTGGAACTGCTGACCGGCTGCCCTAAGGGGAACCTGGCACCCACTTTCATTCTTCTGCTACGGAAATAAAACACATATGGAATATTTGTCTCATCTTTTCGAGAAAACAAATCCTGTCTGAGTCCAGTTATGGCCTACAGCCTCCGGGCCACAGTCACAACAGAAACCCTGCTCACAGTGATGGTGGTGGTGTATTTTCCTGTGTTTTGATCATTAGGCCACCTTCAGCTGTCACTGGCGAACGTGCTGCTTCCTCCCCACAGAGAGACCTCAGCCAGATGGACCATTTGATCTCCGGAGTGTGTGTGGAGGAGGGTGTGTAAGGAATGCAACACTAGGTGTGTGTGTGTGTGTGTGTGTGTGTGTGTGTGTGTGTGTGTGTGTGTGTGTGTGTGTGATAGGGGGGTCATGGGCTGCAGCTGGGAGATTTCACATGACATCATGGGCTTTGTGTGTGAAATGCGGTGCGACCTGTATCACATCTCTCCTTTGTTTTTTTTTCATCAATTCTTACAGTGTTAAGATACAATCTTATCAGATACAATTTTCACTGTGTGCTACAAGATCATGATTCAAATACGTGCACGTTTTTCTATTAATGCTAACCACTGTCATGTTGAGCTTAGATTGGCTGCGGGAAGATCCACTGACTGTTTATACTATGGTCTGACCACAGACCACAACATTAGTTGTCCATCATCAAACAGAGAGCAGGGGCTGTGCATTGGTGCCCAAAGCCATTGAGCTTAGTCAGCTTTGCATTTTCTCCAGATTCTCACAGAGACAAATACGCCTAGCTAATCATAAAGTCATTTGGTGCATCAAAATAAAGAATGATGAAAAAAAAAGTACTGTTATAGGAAAATAATCAACGATTATCAATGTTAAGATTATTATTGTCCCAATACTAAATGGTTTAATCCTTTTATTCTGTCGTGATTTAATAACTTTCCTTTGATTTATTAATCAAAACTACACCACACTGTTTTAATAAATCAAAAGGCAATTATGGTGGATTATGTCAATTTTAATCAGTTTCAAACATAACAATAAAACAATTTTCATTTCGGTAATGCCTTATGCTATAGAAGCTATAAACAACCATTCCCTCACCTGTCTTTTTCTCTCTCTTGAAGTTAATACTACAAAAAAAAAAAACGTTTCCATGTTCTAGAGAAACCACGAAGCAAAGCCATAAGTCCTGAAGACTCAAAACTGCAAAACTGCAAATGTTTCACTATGTCAACATTTTTATTTGTGTTTCAATGTGTCGTTAGTCTTGGACTATGTCAAATTTTTGCTACAGCAATGATAACAGCAACATACGTCCATTAATATAAAGCAAGTGCATTAATATAAAAAACAGCCTTAGTGTTACAGAAAATTATTAAATACACCAGACCTGTCAGTTCTGAGAATTCCACAGTGCTGTAGTATAAGATACTTTATATGATCTACTGTATATTTACGTGTATGTCATAAAAGACTGTCATGCAGCTGTTCCTTTCTTCCTTCTTTAAACAACCTGAAAATGGGAAGTGTGAAGAAGCTAACCTTTTTGGCAGGTCTTAAAGAAGATGGCATTGTGTGGGGTCCTGAGAACGATGTTTCCACCGCTGTCCATTACCAGAACGGTGACCTCAAATGCTGCAACTCCATCTTGCTCACCTCGGCACGGGAAGCCTACCTGAATCACTGAGTAAACAAACCCATTCGCCATCGTTTAGTATGGACTATCAAACATCCATTTATGCATTTCTCATACCGGTTGTCCTGTTACTTACTCTTTCAAACAAGACAAAAAGAAATGTATCTGAATTTGCTACAAACTAAAAATACATATGTTTTCAGAAAATGCGTTTTCACCTGAGGTTTTGTGAGGTACTGAGCCTAAGAGCGGGACGTTAACGATGGGGTCGTCCATGATGTCCTTGTCGAAGGAGCGCAGACTCTGGAACTCGTAGAAGTAATCCTCCTGCAGTGGAATAAGATATGCTCTTTGCTCTTCCCCTATACATATACCAAAAGTTTGGAAAGCTGCTGCGGCTGAAGCGTGGGCCTCCGCTTGCCTCCTTCTGAAGGAAGGCACTTGGGGCCAAGGAAAGCACAATGAAAAGAGAGGTTACGGATTTGTAAATTTGATTATGCTGTGTAAGTCATCACAACAGAGGAGCACATATATCTATGAGGAGTGAATGCAGCCTCCTGGTTTCTGTGTGCGGATGTGATTGGTTTATTTGCTCCGAATTCAATGGGGCTTTATTCTCTAAATAATGTTCTCAAAGCTTTGAAAATTACACAGTTGTCAGAGTTGCTGTGATGGCATGGCGAAGCACGCATATGAGCGTGCAGACACACACGCACACACACACACACACACACACACACACACACACACGTCCCTAAAGAAGATAAAAGCAAAAGATTAAAATTTTTTTTGCTTCCTTCTTTTTCTTCTCCTTCTTCCTCCTATCCATTAGATTTAGATTTCTGGAGCATGGTGGTGGTTGATGAAGGGAAAATACACGCGCCGCGTGGAGAGCTTTGCTAATCCTAATGCTGAATGGTAATAACCAACGCAGATAACTCTCGCCGCCAGCCTTTTATGCCCGAGGTCTTTGTTCTTAAGCCTCAGCGGCTGGCTTTGAAGTATGGAATAACAGAGCCAAGGAAATAGAGAACCCTCTCCCTTTTTACTCTCGTTCTGTACACTTCTTTCTCCCTCCTTAACCCCACTTCTCTCTTTTTCATTAAGACAACATGCCGTTTGTGGATTATGAGCTCAGTGTCTATGGGCATGTCATTCGTTAAACCCGACAGAATCTAACAAATCAGCTAGAATCAAAGCCTTGATCCAACATATTTTTCTAATTATGGTTCATCTTCTGATTATTTTCCTTCCAGATCACACTTTTATCACAAAGGTTTGTCTTTATGATTAGAATGACCTGGTTTGAGTGATTATTGAGGAACAAAATGGTAAATTCATTCATTCATTGAGTCATTTTAAGTAACCCTATCATAGGCACATCGGGTGGACGGATGGGATTAGATCACAGATGTGATGCCAATCCACATTCTGTGCTTGAGAAGTGAGATGAAAACCCAAATGATACAAGGAGAACATATGATACACCACACATACAGTACCCTCCGCTCAGGTTCAAACCCTGGAGTTGTTAGGTGGTTTTATGGGATATTTGAAATACTCCAAAACAGTGAGATCCTACTGTAAATCTAGAGCACATTAAATCCATTTAACTTGTACTAAACCCAGCACATTTAATGAATTAGCTTGTGATTTAATAGGCACACTATAGAAAATTCAACATGGACTCTTCAAGTTGTTTGTAATTACTTCCACCAGGACTGTGTTGCTGTATGTCTGGGATCTGTTACAGGGTTCTGCTAATTAAAATCAAATCAGCGTTCAATGTGGTGCTTGGTAGCCCTTTAAAAATAATATTCATTCTGATCTGCTTTTGGTTATTTCCTTGCTGAAATACATCAAAACCAGGCAGACTTGCACCAGAGTAGGAGGTTCTGAATCACATGCAAGTAAACATGTACGTGACATGATCATCCACTCCGTCACTAATACTGTAAATCCAGTGTCGAACAACAACAAGAATCAACGTACTCAAAAGTAAGGGCGATGCAGCAGTTAGGATTCTGGACTACTGGTGGGAAGTTGGTGGTGATGGTGGTGAATTTAAACCTTGTACCACCAAGGTCCCAGATATCAGGAATCTAAACCTTATGCCCTTTTTAGAAAAATTATTTTAAATAAAAGCATCTGCCAAATGAAGTAAATATAAAAGGAAACAGGTGCCCAGGCATAAACGTGCTGATGTTGCGGATGTTTGGGCCACATGCCTGCAGGCGCAGATAAAGCAGACGTACGCTTTGATCCATGATCCAGCTGCCATAATGCACCGAGACCTCAAACCCCAACAGATGCAAAATGACAGCAAAAAAAGAAAAATCTCTATTATAATCTTTACATGTTAACAATATATGGTTCGAGATTCAACCAAATTGATCACATTGTCAGAGAAGACTGTATTAACAGGCTTATTACTGCTTTTCCTTATTTAATACGTTTTTTTTTCCTCTTCTCCATTATTTGATATATTTTAGGTTACTTACAGATTTTATAGATTTTGAATATAATAATAAGGTATCACTGTAACTTTATGTAAACTCGTAACTTTTTACAGTAAAGCGATACTAAGTTGCAGAGATAAAAGGTGCAGTATGTGCAGACTGGAACTCTTTACCTGATCATCAGTAACTTGCCAGGTGAAGTTCACGTGGTGGATATGGACAGGGATGGAGGGCATCCTCTGCTGTGCTTTCCTGAAGTCGTGGGTGAACGGGGCCATTTTACCCTCGGACACTATTAAAATATCCTCCTCGAAACCTGGAAAAAGCAAACAAACAAATAAGGACTGAAATAATGACTTACATGCGAGCAGTTCAACTGATGACTTAAATAAAAGTGCCAGTGTGATGCTCTAGAGAGAGAGTTACAATGCCAGTCCTTTTTTCACCATGAAATTTCTTTTTATTGTTATTATGTTCATTTACTTATTATTATTATTATTTTTTTTTTTTTTACCTAATAATATCCTTGCTTGCCTGGCATCAATCCACATGTACAGACTTCCCTGCTCAGGGGCAGCTCCGACTAACCAACTCCTCAAAACTAGAATAAAGTAGGTCTTAAACCACAGCTGAAACATAAGAGTCGTAAAAGCCATTGCGCACAGTGCTCCTGGTCGCGCCTTGTGAACTGCTCTGTTTAATATCAGTCTTCTTTATGTCTAAATCCTGCGCATTCAATGGATCTTCACTGCGCGTGCAGTGTGGGGAGTGAAATGTCCGGGCGCTTCGCAGCCTTCTGCTTTAAATACATCACAAGATGTAATGATCAGTTTTAACCACTGGGGGGACACCGCACTAAAACCGGGAAATATCCTCAAATAAAAGCCGGAGTTTTTTTTTTTTTAAGTTATAATTTTGCTTTTAAAATATATTAAGATTTACCTCATAATAACTACCCATATCTAATCACTAGTCATAGTTACATCTTGTTAAATTTGTGTTTTCTAAAAAAGAAAATAACTAAAATTCATAAATAATAAATAACGTAAATATTTCAGAAAGTATAATAAGTATAACATTTTAAAAGTTTGTTGATTGACGTGTCGAGAAGTATTGAAAATGTATTTATATATGTATATGTATTTATATTAAATTATATTTATAAACATTCGTTTTATACTGTATATTTAAATACTCATATACTTAAATTCGGGCATATTGTTTATAACCTGTATCAATAATAGTGGTATTCGTTCATTGATTAATTCATTCATAATCATTAAAAAATCTAACCTTAAAATTGAAAATCAAACCTTAATATTGTATTATTTCGGCTTAAATTGTGAAAAATAACCAAATACATTCCGCCCATAATATTTAACGTAATCTGAGTTACTTTAATTGAAATTAGCTTTAATTGATTTTTTTGTCTAAAAGTGCACCTTATATGATCAAACTAAGCACAGAAATTAAACAAAACAAAACATGAGACAACAGGGAGTAACTGTGTTTGGAATCGCTTTAATGTCAGCGATATTAAAAATGAGATTTAGTTCAAAAACACATTAAAGTAACAGAGTTAGGAGTTACTCTGCTTACGTCATTGGGCTAACTTTGTATTCGCCCAACTTCACTGTCTGGTTCTTCTACTTGTACGTCACTTCCTGTAACGCTCTCTGTGCGAGTTTTTTTTGCAAAGATGGCGTCCGTGCAGCTAACGGACGAGGAGCTTTTTTCTGAGTTAAAGCGACTCGGCGCCTCTCCGGGCCCGGTTACCGAGAACACGAGGCCTGTGTACTTAAAAAGGCTGAAAAAGCTACGCGAGGAGCAACAGCAACAGCAGCGGTCCCGGGGCGTGAAAGGAAGAAACGGCAGTAGCGTCAACAGCAGCAGCGCTAGCGGCGGCGGCGGCGGCGGTAATAACGGCCACACAGCGGCGGGAGCTTCGGCGTTCCGAGCTCGTCAGACGGCCAGTGACGTCACGCACGTGAACTCGACTCGGAGCCCAGGTAGTCGGTCATCCTTGAACGAAAAGCGAGGGGACCGGAGTGGAAAGTTTGTCTTGGGGTTTAGCTCGGACGAGTCAGACGCAGAGGCGCCGCAGAAAAGGGGAGGCCTGAGCCCGAGCAGCGGTGGCAGGAGAGACCGAGGCTCGGCGCTGCACTCGGTAAGGCCTACACAAGAGTCGCCCGCCGTCGGCGCGCGCAGAACTACCGGCCTCGGCTTAAACAGTAGCGGCAAATCGCATCTCGGGCTACCGGAGAGCAGGAGAAGCCCGCTCGGGTCAGCGTGGTTGGCAGATTACCGGGGGAATTCAAGCTTCGGGGACTCGCACCGCGATGTGGCGGTAGATAAGCATGACGGCGAGTCAGAGGAGACCGACCATCTGCAAGAGGAGCCCGGGAGCACCGGGAGGACTCTGAACGGTAGTAAAGGGCCTTACAGTAACCAGGGGGATTATTCTGATTCAGACGAAGAGGAAGACGACGACGAGGAGGAGGAAAGGCGACGCCGTCTGCTTTCCAGACGGAGTGTGACGAAGTTCACGTCCACCCCTTACAAAAGCGTCCGGGAAAAGCTGACAGACCACGGGTCCGGCGCTGTCGGTCTAGACATGGCGAGTGAGCAGGGGGAGGACGACGAGCTGATCGGGAGCTTTCTGAAAACTTCCCGCTTCACGAGTGTAAACGGCGAGGAGGAGAGCAGTAACAGCAGAAGCGGCAGGGAGGCCGCGGCGAGCAGCGGGAGCCTCAGCTCCGGACTCAGAGCCCGGTATTCCACATACAACAGCCTGGCCTCTCCTTACACCTTCAACCACTCGAACCACACGGCCTCCAACCATAACTACAGCCACAAACGGAAGACCACGGGGCCAGAGGATGAGCTGCTGGAGCAGTTTAAACGGGACGAGGTGTCCGGCCCCGGCGGCTTCAGCGCTCACTACCTGTCCATGTTCCTCCTGACCGCCGCCTGCCTCTTCTTCCTGCTGCTCGGCCTCATGTACCTGCGCATGCGGGGCTCTGGAGCCTCAGACGCAGTTCCTGGTAAGTGTAGTTATAACCCCCAGGACTCTAAATACATTGAGAGGTTTGATTTTATTACCAAAGCCTGTTTGTACTCTGCTCTGAGGAATGTCTGTGAACTTGAGTACCCATTTCCCAATCATCTACTTAAGCACCTATTACCCACACTTTAGTTGAAGACCTTGAGGTTTGTTTAGACTGCATTCACAAGCATCAGAGTTTCAATAGCCAAGCTTTCAGTCCCAGACATCATGTCTGCATTTACAGTTTCTTCTTTTGAACGATGTTTGCTTAAACATTGTATTACTATTAAGTAGAAGTTTGTTTTATTACAAACAGTTAAGTATTTTAGTGCATTTTCATGATGCATGATGAACATTGCAGGGTTTTAATAATGAAGAAGAAATGGTGATTCCGTATGATGATTCCGCTTTGTATTTATTTAATTCAATATTTAGTAACGCACAATATTAATGACTAAACCATTTGTGCAATGGAAGGTCCAATCAGTTTCTCCTCGTAGTGACTAAAATGGACTTTACCATCATATGAACAGTAAGTGTTTAATTGTACCTTCATAATTCATACCAGGTTTTTAAAAAGTTGCAGGCTAACATGTTAGCGGCTTCCACAATAAGACAGGAAAGGAAGTGGAATACTTTGCTTTTGTTCTGTTTCAGAAGAGCAACACCAAAGCCACTGTCATGCTGAGGGGTTTCAATTCTGTGTAATTTACATACTGAACCACTATAATTGGTACTTGGACTCCTCTTTCTGGTGTGGCATTTCCCCCTGGTTTGATTAGTGTCAATTTGTCATTTCCCACCCACTATCTAAGCACTCCTTGTCACACAATGGCTTCGAAACCATCATGTAGTGTCAGTTTTTGACCGCATTTTGTGCTTGTTTTTTTCATACTGACATGCTCCTGATTATGAGATGATCACCCGTCTCCTGTGCAAACGATTTAATCCAACTAGTAAAAAATATTCTCCTAGGTGGTGGAGTTATGTGCTATAGCTACAGTGCAGGCTGTAAGGGGTATTACCTTTAAAACTGACCTGGTCAATAAAAACATTTGTTTTGGTAAAGTCAGTAAGAGGTATGGTTTGTCATTTCACTGCTTGAATAATAATAATGATAATAATAATAAAACAAGGAAAATAAAAGACATAACACAAATATTTTTGACACAGGCACCTGGGCTGTTGACTTTTTTTTTCGTCTTCAAATGCGTGTTTAGTATTTTAGCAGGTTATGTCTTTTTCTGGTTTATTCTTTTTTTAGTGGAGTGTTTTCATTCCGGTTTCTGTTTTGAAGCAGGAGTGTGTTGTGGTATGCCAAGAGAGAGTCTGGACTAAAGAGCAAATGGCAGGCAGACATCTAGGTCACAGACAAGCTAAGACAGACTAATTGCTTCTCTCTAGAGATGTTGGAAGTCTGTGGCCACAACTACACTGCATGACTGTTTGCTGGTGTCTGTCTCCAGAACAGTTTTGGGTATAGATGTGTATAATTATGGTTAATTTCTTTAACCAAATAATCTGCTGCTACTTCATAGTACTATACTGCATTATAACAGGTTTAACCATGATATAATGTTTATTTTTTATACCTAGTTAGATGTATAAATGTGGAAAATAATTGAAAAGCAGGAGTCTTAATCTTGCAAGATTATTTTTTTTAATTAAATCACCTCGTATCGTAATGATGATGAACCCACCTGCCCATTGTGTCTCTCTGCCCTCAGCAGTCATGAAAGGAAAATGCAATAGGGTTTAATTCTCACTTCTACTCTGCCATTAAATTTCTTATTGGTGCTTTTGTTTTTTGTTTTTTCCCTATTTTGCAGGTCGAAGCCACCCGTTTGGTGAAGATTTTGATAAAACATATGTAAGTAACTTCATTCAGTTTTTATCTGTTCAGTTGTGTATTGAGGTAGACTTGTGTATAAAACATAAGTGTATGGTATTTCATACACTATTTTTGTGGCGACATCATTCTTCAACTCAGGCCACAAGGTTTCAGTAGCGGTCAAATCTTTGAAAGACAGTTGTTGCAAAATATTGCTTTTGGTTTGCTATTGTTTTCTCTGTTGATTTAGTTATATGTTTGGATCTTAATGCTAAATGCTTAATTTACAACCAAGGGAGGGAAGGAATCACAGTCTCGATTTATACATGCATGCGACCTTATTTCTGAATGATGGCTGTTCACTTGTACGTGTTTCCCTGCATTCAGCTGCATTCACACAACACTATTAATTCACCCATCAGCCCAAAATTAAAGAATGATTCAATCACTTCATCTCTCTTCCTCATTTACGGCATTCCGCTGTCACTCACGTGACGTGTAAGAAGGAAGCAGACCTGAACAGACCTGTTGGGGTACTTGATCGAGCTGAATTCATTGTGACAAAATAATAAGTGTAAAATTCGGTAGTTTGTGCTCACATTTCATTTTTGCTCGCTCCAGTTGTTGTCCGTACGCTCAAATTCTATTTCCGTAAACTTGACAACACTGTCACAGCTAGTCAATCAGAGGCAATAGGAGGGACAATACCAGCTCCTTTCAAAGGTCTCTGTTCCCTCAGTGTATGTATCACATGGATTATTTTATATTGTATACAAGACACTTGTACAGCCTTAGTTACAATTTTTGATTAGATTCATCAGCACTTAATGTTTATTATCTGATGTGGCTCATGTAGCTGTACGTCTTACAGGTTTTGAAATATTAAAAACGTCTGAAGTATTTAATAAATATCGAACTGCTTTGCTATCAAATCGATTATGCAATACAGTCAGTCTTTTGTTGAGTCGTTCAAGTCATTGAGTTGACAGATTAGTTTGTAGATTCAGAATTTATTCATACCTAAAATTATTTTAGTTGTTACGATCATTAAATTGGTCTAAACTTGCCAATTTCTTTGAAAATGTTCCACAGCTTTTGCAGAAGATTCAAACTGTGTCTTTTGCAAAGTACTAGCAAAATGAGGTTATCGCATCATATTTTTCTTTGAGTTTTATGTATGCAATTTACACAGTTCAGTGTTTTTAATACTTCAGAAAGAAATACAGCTGCTTAAGACTAGCCTTAAAATTGAAGTAACCAGAAAATAAGACAAAAAAAAAATCTAATCGACAGTCTACATGATAGGGATGGGAATCTCTAGGAACCACCTGATATAATATGACACCTAGGTGCCGATTTTGATTTCGATCACGGTTTTGTAAGTATATTGTGATCCAATATTTTTATAATTATTTTCCCCCCAAGGTTTTATTGCAACTTGGCAAATAATTTGCTCGTACCACATAGGCTGCTGTACTGTGTCAATAGTTTAGAGCATGCCACCTGCAGGATTATAAACTAATATTGCTATCTCAGATGCAAACATATATAAATTTTTTTGATTTATTAGTAGTAAATACATGAATGCCACACAAGAAAATTGTGATAGATCCGTGTATCGTTTTTACCCATGTCTTCTCAGTTCTACTGTGTAACTTGTGTGGTTAATTTGTTTTTAAAGGTGTTTTCACATAATTTGCATAAAACAACCAGATTCAGTTTTTTTTAATGCAGACCAAAAAGTGCAAGTTTACTTAAAAGAGGATTTGGTTATCTTTCTGGTACACTTCAGGTATGTTGTGGCCTCAGTGTGACGCTCTCCTTTACAGATGTAGGTTATGAGCAAACATCTATGGAATAACAACATGGCCAGCGTTGCCACCTCATTGGTGCAAGCAAGACTAGCCTTAGAAGACTGATATATTGATGTATAATGCATAGTGGGCCAAGTATAAGTGATGCTCTCCTGTAAGTGTTTTTCAGCCAATAAAGGATGGAAAAATGGTCAGTGCATAAATATTTACGCTTGGGTTAAGCTTTGTAATGTTAAACTTAGGGCTTGTCTGAACATTCATTGGGAAAACAGCACAAAGCCTGCTGTGTACTCAGTGTTAAAGCCTTATATCATTGCCACTACACGCAAAGCTGGAAAATAAGGATAGCTGTCTACAAAGCATGCCACATTTCCATTAATACTTTCAACAACTCAGAAATATTAAATCTGCCTGCCTGCACCCCCCCCACCCAAC
>JAOVVB010000015.1:10439820-10461624 GCA_028570985.1 Heterobranchus longifilis
CTGCAGAGGATAAGTTTATTAGAATGAGCAGCCTCAGAAACTGCCAATTTACAGCAACTTATGTTAGAGCCCACACAAATTCTTCCCGGAGTTCAAGCAGTAGACGTATTTCAACATCTACCATTCAGAGTGAGACAGGCCTTCATGGACAAATTGCAGCAAAGAAGAACAAAAAGAAGAAGAAAGAAACACAAGGAATGGACATTAGATCAGTGGGGAAAACTGCCCTTTGGTCTGATGGGGTGAAATCTTTGACCACGTCTTTTTTAGACATATAGAGATGGAGAACAGGCGGTTCCTGAATGTGTGTTCTTCCCTATGTAAAGCATGGTGGAGGAGGTATAATGGTGTGTAAGTGCTTTGCTGGTGATACTGATGGTGACTTGAGGACACAGTTAACCAGAACATTTCTCAGCAACATGCTATCCCATTTGGTTTGCACTTAGTGGGACCATCATTTGTTTTCCAACAGGACAATGACAACAAACTCACCTCTAGGTTACTTGTCCTAGAAGGAGAGTGATGGAGTGCTGCATCACATGACTTGGCTTCCACAATCACCCGATCTAAAACCAACTGAGAGGGTTTGGGATGAGTTGGATTGGAGAGTAAAGGAAAAGCAGCCAACAAGCACTCGTCACCTCTGGGAATTCCAGATGACTACCTCATGAGAGTAAGAGAATGCCAAGAGTGTGCAAAGCTGTCATCAATGTTGTAAAATCAAAGATTTTAAAATATAAAACGTATATTCTGGGTTATTTAACACATTTTTGTTGACTACATAATTTCATATTTGTTCTGTCATAATTTCAATGTCTTGAACAATAAAGATGAAGAAAAATTATTGAATAAGAAGGCATGTCCAAACTTTTGACTGGTATTGTAGTTTCTGATCAAACTCCATACCTTTCTAAACTAACTCCATGCTTTTTCTTACCCTTCTTTGTATTACTGTTTTCTGAACATCAAAATAAAGAAAAAAGTGTAATCTGTTTAACTTTAACCAGGTACCAAGTGGGCTGTTTGGAATACTGCAGAAATTTCTGACCACACAGAGAATCTACTGTAGCACAAATTGTTGGAAAAAAAAAGAAGTTTTTTCTTCTGCTAGCTTTTCATTTAAACTGAGGTGCTTCATGTTGCTTTTTTCCCCCTCGTCATTTGTTCTCATAAAATCTTTCTCCAGCTTGAAAGACGTAATTTTAGAATTAGTCTCACAAGCAAGTTCTAGTTTCATCATCAAGTCTTTAATTTATTTCTTTAAATAATTAATTTTAAAAGTACATTTTACACAGAAATGTAGAGCGATATTCAGCCAAAAATGTGTACAAAAGATGTTGTTGTTTATCTTTTGTCAGTGGTGTAAGGAACATCTGAGGTTGAGACTGTCCTAAGGTTGACCTCTCTGCTCTGTGTCCAACTGACTCTGTTGACCTGTGTTTTTTTTTCTTTTTTTTTTTTGCTGTCCTTCCTGTACCCCGCCTTTGTTTTTTGTTTTGTTTGATTTTGTTTGATTTTTTTCCCCTTCCCCTCCTTCTCTAGTCTGAGCCTGTTGTCGGTCCTGCGGCAGCGTCCACCGTGGTAGCAGCATCCATGTCTGGCTTCAATCTTCTGCATTTGGTGACCAAAAACCAACCTGCTAAACTCAAGGCCTGCGGGCTTCCCTCAGGTCCACTGGACGCTGTGTGTTTGCAGTGTGTGCACTGTGTGTAGCGTGCTCTGCCTCTGCAAGGTCTAACGTGCTTTCCTCTACGTGCGCACGTGTTTGCGTGAGCAAGGGGTATTGGATGACGTCACTTACAGGAAAAGCTACCATGCAGAGTTAATATTAATCTGGCAGTAATGTATTAAAAATGTATTTATACATGCATAGTGTAAAAACAGCACTGTAAAAACAAGGAGAGAAAAAGGGAGGAGAGGTTGCTTTTTCTGTATTTGACAACTCCTTGGTGCCAGATTTCATCATTCTTTTTCCTAGTCTAGATTCTTCAATTGTTCATGGATTTGACGTCTAACATTTTTCCTAACTTCCTTTAAGCTTGCATGCACAGCTGAGCTTCAAATTTTTTGCTGTTTATAAAAAAAAAAAAAAAAAATTTATTACTTGCATGATACAGAACTGTTACTGGATCCCAGTAGCAGAACCAGCGGATCCCAGCCTTCATGGTAGGACGGGGCAATTAAGACAAAATGTATTATGTACTGGAGAATTTAAATCCAATGACACTGAGCAGATTTAATGTTATTTAGGGATAGCCTCACATTTCTTTACGTCGCTTTACCTTTCTTTCATTTCTGCTCTTTCTAGTTCTTTCCTTTGCTTTCTTTGCTTCTTTCTTTTATTTTTTCTATTATTTTCTTTTAATCTTTTTTAATTGTTTTCTTTCTTGCTCTTTCTAGTTTATTTCTTGCGCTTTCTCCTCTTTTATCATTTTCTTTTTTTGATTTTCTTTTCTTATTTTTATATTTCCCCTCTTTGTTTCTAGCTCTAGCATTGTTTTTTCATTCTTTATTCTTAATTTTTATTGCTTTACTTTTAGCTCTCTCCTTCTCTCTCTCTCTCCTTCCCTCTCTCTCTTTCCCTCTCTCTCTCTGTTACTTTCTCTTTTTGTGTGAGTATGTCTGTCTAATAGGATCCAGAAGTCCTCTCCCTGTGAGAATATGGGGAAGTCCTGTAAGGAGGGATCTTCTCTTCTCTTTTCCTCCCAGAGTTTGCAAATTTTCAGAAGTACCTTTGTACTCACTCGACAGAGAGAGAGGCTGCTCATTGGACCCCGTTCGCCAGTGGGACCCTTTTAAAGACCCTATTATTTCCTCCTTTCACATGGTTTAAATTTTGTGGCCAGAATTTCTCCACACAGAACACAAGTGACAGGAGCTCCAATCTCCCAACACATGGCCTTCAACTGAGCAGGGGCTCTGAAAATAACAGTAGTGTTGAACCACCGTCCGGCTCTCACACACACAATGAAAGTACTCTTATCCAGTGAGGGGGCTAAATTAGTATTAGCTGGAAATTCAAAGCAGTTATGTTGTATTTTACTGCATGCTGCAGCTATTTTGGTGTTAAGTAGGGTAAAAAAAAATTCAGCTTGGATTTACTCTTAGGGTATTAAATTGTGTTATTTATGTGTAAATGGACCAGTATTTAGTCAGTCATTGATTTGTCCTCTAGGTGTCCTCATAGGTGCAATGCTAGATAGCTTGTAGGTATTTCCCCCTTGCTAGGAACTGATGACATGGATGTTTACTCAAAGTACAAATTAGTAGATAAATAATGCACAGTGTAATACTCTGGCTGTAGCACACAATTTTGCACTGACCCACTGTCACATGCCGTACAGTTTTCCAGGCAAAAGTCAACATACATTGATTCTGTTTGGTCATCTCATTAATCATATATCATAAATATACTCTTGTATATCACTAATCAAAATTGCTCAGCAAGAACCCAGATTTCCAAAATGTAGCATGTGTGCCTGGTTGATGCGCTTTAAAATTTTTCGAGCATGACCGAGTGCATGCTTCGGTGTAGAAATGAAATATATGAGCATGTGCATAAACTGTCCTGATGACTCGCACATCAGAACAGTGAACACTGGCTCATGCTTGGAATTATGCAGAAACAGGTCATCTTTAAAACTGCTGTATGATTGCTTAATTTGATTTGCATATAGTTTTGCGGTGCTGATTTGTTTTTATTTATTTATTTTTTTAAATAAGTGTTTTGATGTGGTTGAACTAAAGATACTGACTTGCATCCTCCCCAACTCATTCTAGGGACAAGCCGCGCCAAGAAAACATGGCCCCAAAGCTTTTCTCAGGAAGAGCTGAGGAAGCGCTTGACCCCTATGCAGTACCATATTACTCAGGAAAAGGGCACAGAGAGGTGAGATAATCAGAACAGAGGGTTGATGACTTTCTGAAAAGATAATTAGATGAGTATATATTTTTTTACATGTAGGTTTATATGCTATATGACAATGGATCATAAAAAAATCAACATCATCAACAACAACCTTTGAAAAGTAGCGAGGAAACCTGTCATACAGAGATGTTTTGGTTCTGAAGTGCCATCTAGTGGATAACACTTTTAATCCTCCTAATGTATGAAAGTTGTTTGTATGGTTATGGGAAAAAAGGGGAATTTCCATAGCTACAGCGTAAGCACACCATCACCTGTCAGAATGATCCTCATCTGAAGGTTGTCTTTAGGTGGTTTAATGTATATAGCAGTTACACACTATAATGCATCAATGAATGACAATTAAAAATGCCAAAAACCAAAACAAAGTGGGGTACAAAGTATTAAAAAAAAAAACAGTGGAAAGGTCTTAAATGGTTTAAAAAACATTTTAGGAGATTTTTAGAAATATGTTTTGTTGTCCTACTGTATTGTGTAGCCGTAAAGAGTACAAATATTAGAAGCCTCCTTTTCCCTGATGTTTTTCATGTTTTGTACTCCTTATTTGAATCATTTGAATGTTTTTTTTTTTTTTTCTTCCTCTTGGTTTTAGAGAGCTACACAAATATTCAAAACATCCTCCCTAGTGATTTATGGTTATGAAATACATCAGAGATTTGTCACATGAGCTTTCTGTAGTGCCGGATGGATAGTTGTCTCCTGACTGTTCTGAGATTGTTGCTGTCTCCGTTTGGCCTGTCTGGTTTAAGGAAACAAGAGCGCGGTCGAAAGCACTGAGGATGCCAGCCTGCAAACCGTGTCATGTTTGCAGAGAAAAAGGCAGAACTTTTTTCCCCTTCTCTGGTTGGATTAGGCCACAGCAAAGCACACGTGGGGAAAGTATTTATCAGCCCATTGGCAGGAGGAATGTGAAAAATGCCCCAGGCCCTGAGTCTGCGTGTGGGTGAGGGTGTTGAGTTTTCTGAGGCCTGCGGCTTGCAGACGATCAGAGGTTACAAAACCAAGCTGCTCCCCTTTTAGATATTCCCTCTCTCTGCGTGTCGCCCTCACTGCGGCCTGATCTAAACCAGCCATGTTCATCCAGATCAGCTTCTTAAGCATAGTGGTGATGATTAAACTGTGTATAAATCATGTTGAATTTCATGACACTTTCAACCAGATCTGTTGAGCAAGACTAACAAAATGCAGTTTGGTAACAAGCCACAAACATGTTTGTAAGGCGAAGAATTTAAGGTCAATTAAGCAAGTACGAAACATCTTCAAATATTGAGTTAGTCTGTATGACCGCATGTAAATAATGAATCTTGCCTTTTGTACATTTTAGTGCATTCAGGGGAGAATATACAGACCACAAAGAGGAGGGGACATACAGGTGTGTTGTCTGCGGCGCCCCTCTCTTTGCGTAAGTTACCATTTTTAAGAATACTTTTGAATGATTGTTAGTAATTCTCATAATTCACCTCATGAACAGCATCATTACCATAAAGCTATGTTAGAGCCTGCAAAACCCTCCACAGCGTGTGCTAACAAGATATTAGGAACAGACCGCTGTCAGTTGTTCTGCCTGCTTGATGTGCACTTTCGATCTCTCATCCTGGGTGATTGGTGGGTTTGGGCTTCAACACACGTTTCCTAGATGCAGTAAGAGGTTAACTCTACCTGACGGGGTGTTCGAAGGCAGCCCAGGAGCCATTACCAGGTCGACTTTTTCCCACAGCTCGCTGGAGAACTTCAAAGGATGCTGAATTTATGGCTTGCATTAACCCATATCTTAGGAACAATGTTCTCAAAGGAGACAGACAACCTCCCTCCCATCCTCCAAAGTATGTGCTCAGAGAACACAAATTGCCTACTTATTGCTCGCTAGATATTTCCTAAATTCATTTTTTTGTGTGTGTGTGGAGGGGAAAAGGAATTAGACAAAATAAAACACTCAGGAAAGAATTGGCTTTGCAATGGAAGTTTGAGCTCAGTGTTGGACCATGACTTGACATTAGGGGAAAATAGTCCCCCATCAGGTGTAGTGCTTTCTTTTTCTGAAACTGTTGTTTGACAGCTCAGCTTAAAGAAATCAACTTTTAAAGCCATAATTAATTAATTAATTAATTAATTGATTGATTGATTGATTGATTGATTATTTTTTCTTTTTGTTGCAGGTCTGATAAGAAATTTGATTCTGGTTCAGGTATGTTTTTTTTTTTCCAATCTCTCTAATCAGACCAGTTATGTTAATTTAAATATGTAGGTATCTGATGTAGAGATCTGATAGCATAGCATCTTAGCATCTAGCTAATAAGGGAATGCACAAGTTGTATGCATGTGTGAATACTTGTGACTTTTTTTTTGTTGTAAAATTGAAGTGCTGCACTTAAAGAATGAAATATGTCTCCTTTGCCATGCAAAAATATAAACTTGCTGCCTTTGACCCGTTTCTCTCTCTTTTTCTCTCTCTGTTGCTCATACTCCTCATAAGGGAGAGGTTGACCTTTCTAAACCTCTTTATGGTTGATTGCAAGGCCGAGGGTGTACTCAGTCTGCCGTCTAATAAGGCACTAAATGCGGGCTACAAAGGTTCACATTCTTATTTATCTACATGCGTGAAGTAGGCGAACATGCTGACTTTAATAGGCTCACGAAATATCTAGCCAGTTATTTTAATGAACGCTATCTGTGTCTCTAAGATTAATGTAATGGCAGTAAACATTATGTTGCTGTCTTTTTGTAATCCTTTGGGAATTCGCAGCTCTTAATTTGTTCACATCAAGCACAATACTATTCCATTTCATTTGCAATTAGTACATAACTCTGAGCAATTATTATTATTTTTTTATCATCACACTGGGAAAAAAAATTAGTGGCTGGTTTACAAGGACTGTGCCTTAGAGCTTTGCACCAATTTATTTGAAATGAAGTCTTGCAATTTTAATCTTAGTTAGGCCTCTGCCGTGTGTTAAAGGTCACAGGCATGGGTCCAGTAAAATGTATTATTTCAAATTCGTTAAAATCTTTTTTTTTTTGTGGCAGAGCATGACACAATACGAATACTATTCTGGGAATGGTTTGTTAATGTCTCACAGCTCTGCAATCCAAAACATTTTCTCTTGTGGTGTTATGTACGCTATTTTTATTCCGTCTCTGTTCAACCTACAAGCATGCATGAATTCCCCACAGAAAACAACCTGTAATAGAAACCATGTGGGCCCACAGTGAAAAATAGGATTTTCCTTGCACTGAGTGATTTCTGTCTTTGCTGCAGAGACCAGAGCCAAATCCTCCTGTGTTGTATGCAGTCTGTGTTGCAGGCCAGCCTCATATAGACTGAATTTCCTGTTTTGTCAGAGCCTTGCTACACTGCTCCATTCACTGCTCCGCTCAAGCCACTGATAAAGCTCCATTAGATCAGTGCAGAAACGATCCACCGGGATTCTCCTGCTCTGACTCATAGGATTTCTATATTCCCCCGAGAGCTTCCTGTGTCTGAGTGGAATTTTGCGGCTTTGTAGTTGCGGCCAAGCACTGCCTCCCTAGCTAGGGAGGAGGAAACGGGGGGGGAAGAGGGTGGCTGAGGCATGCTGGGCCGGGGATCGGGGAGCGGCAGAGCAGGAAAGAGGGGCGGGAGGGGTGAGGAACCGACTGGTGCTTTTAACCACAGATAGCATCTCAACAATGAGTCGTCTCCTATGAACCTCAAGTCAGTCATGATCACATCAGTAATACTATGTTTGCTAATGATGCGACCGTGCAACTTGGAGCAGTCTTGTGTCAATGAGAGCTTGCACTCTGTGGGATCCCTGGGATAAGCCCTTGTTGATGTTCAGCATATGGTCTCAACAGTCCGGGCCCCATGTCTAGCTGGCTGAAAGGAAAAAGCCTCTAGAATTACCAGTGCATGGTACCGCTTAGCAATTAAGAAGGAACATGCTGTTGGTTATTGAACTTGGGGTGAACAACAGGATAAAGCTGGGGAGGTGGAAACTTGAAGGAGGTTTATTTTCAACACAGACCTCTTCTCCTGCTTCCCTGTACGATTTTTTTTGTTTGTTTTGTTTGTTTTATAAAAACGTTTTAATCTGTTTTAAATGAAGTAAGATTTGAGGATGGAATGACTAGAGAGAGAGAGAGAGGGAGAGGAATGGAGGCAGTGTCAAATATTTTTCATTTTTACATGTGCTTCGCCTGCCAGCTTTTGCTTCGTAACCTCTGAATCAGCGGATGTTGTGAATGACTAATTCAAACTCAAATAGTTTCAAACTGTTCTGCGTGACTTGAGAACTTGCAAGAGCTTCAAGGCGTACTTCATCGCACCACATAGATATGAAGTAAAGTTACTTTGGTCCATTGGTGCAAGGTCATTAACTGCTACATAAATTTTTCATATTAATGTAGAAATCTTGCTGGTGATGGCTACTTTTTATACGAATGCGTTTGTTGAAGCAGTATGAGAGAAAGAGCTCCAGATCTTCCTCTCCTCCAGACTCTGTAGCTACCCAGGAAGCCGTGAGGAGGACCACCCATGAGCCGGCATGGCCGCTATTTCCATTCGCTCCCCTTTTAGATAGCTGAAGTCTTCCACATAAAAGCCATGCGGTACAGAGATAGCCTGCCACACCGAGGATTAGGCAGATATTTTCTGTGACTTTTATTTGACTTCCTCAGCTTTTGGTTAGACAAACCACCTGTAACAGCATGTGGTACCTAGAAGTTCTCTGTCTTTCGGTGGAGATAGCACTTAATTCATCCGCTGTTTTTCTTAGGTGTTAATATTACATGTTTATTCATATCTCATGTCAGGCTAAAACATTACCACATATAGAACAAGAACAGTATGTTTTTTTTATTTAATCCATGAAAATATGCAAATCACTCTGAGCATGCTGAAATCTGCTTTATGTTTAATAAAGGCCTCCGCTTCATTCTGTCCTTTTAATTACAAGGCAAGCAAGGATCTTACTAAGCAATGAAAAGAAAGTTAGAGAGGGGGTACGCCAAACATCTAGTCTGGAATGAGTTACAAAAATAAACGCTTAGCGGCGGTTTGGCAGGGTCGGATAAAAAGACACTCCAAGTGCTAAGACGGAGAGGGAAAAGCCAAGATGTAGTAGGGGGATTCCATTCTATTGGTGCTTCCAGGTTAGAATAAAAACAAGCACAAATATGCACCCATACTGCAGTATCTCACACACCACAGATGTGCAAACTGGCAGTGCATAACAAAACAATGTGGGTTTGTTTCCCCTTTTTTCTTCCTCAGGATGGCCATCCTTTTTCGATCTGATCAACGAGGAATCAGTATCAGTGACGGATGACTTCTCATATGGCATGCACAGGGTGGAGACTAGCTGTAGTCAGGTACAGTCCTTCTGATCAAAACTAGCAAAAATGTATGACTCGCCACCGGACTGTAATGAGTGGTTCATTAGAGCCGTGTGTGAAATTAACTCTCTGCTCATTTTCAGTGTGGTGCACACCTTGGACACCTATTTGACGACGGCCCCCGGCCCACTGGGAAGCGCTACTGCATAAACTCTGCTTCTCTCAGATTTCAGCCCAAAAATGTTGCTCCTGAAGGGGCAGAACCCAGCGCCACCACAGGCCAATCATCATCATCATCATCATCTAGTAAGACTGAGCTTTGAGGGGAATATTTGGTAAATCAGCCAAATATCAGAACATTGACGTATATCCTTTAAAGTTCACTCCTGAATGACCAGATTCAGGTCAACCCTGATGCATTGCAGGTGAGCCTAGCAATAAGACAAGTGTGTCCTCCAGCAACCAGATATTCAGTAGCAGTACTACAGAACAACAGCGTTATTTCAATGGCCTTGACTGATGTGATCAACTAGTCAGTCACCTGTAAAAATTCCCCCATTACAGAGATGCATGTCACCTGAAACGCCTCTACAGGAAATCTGCTGTGTGCTGCTGCAGCTTTTACTATCGACTAGTGGTTTTTATAAAACAAGATTATGGACTGTGAGATAGACAGTAGGTTGATTTACAGTTGGTGTTGACAGTTGTCATTAAACAACTATTCAGTCCTATTTGGCATGGTTTATTTTGTGAATTCATCAGAACGTGAAAAGGCACATGCTTACAGAGCGTCAGGTATAAATGTCTGAGCATTGCAATGAGATTTTTGTTTTGTAATGCCTTTTTGACTTTGAGAGAAGGTCAGCATGTGATTTCTGACCTGGTTGTTGCAGCTACTTTATGTAGAAAGGTAGTCCACTTATAGAGATTTTTTGTTCTTATTAAAATATTCTTAGCTTCCATATGAATATGTATATATTACAGAGGTTTATTAGAGCTTAATAATATTAGGCATGGAAAGAATCAATTGTTACTAAAATAAATCGATGTATTAGTTTGACATAGCTTTTAATCAAAATACATTCTTGCAACAGCATCTTAAAACGACCAAGATGTAAAAGATGTGGGAAAACTTCAACTGGGGTAGAAAAACAAAAAAGCTTTTAAAAAATCTGTTTTTTTTTTTGCTTGTTATCTTTTATCTCAATCCTAATAAATAAAATAATAAATCATGAGTTTTTATTCTAGCAGTCTAAAATGTTTTTTAAACATTTTACAATTTTCACCATGGGTAGAAATGGTTAAAACAATAATCTAACACTTTTGCTGTTCAGACTTTTCCCACACTGATCATGTTTGCATGTATAACTGATAAGATACATGTTACCTGAGTTCAGAATTTCACATTGAGCAGAATATGGCCCTACTCCAGGTCTATCAGAGGCTTGAACTATATCAATATTTATCTGTTGTTTCGCTTCCCTTTGAAGCTGTTCAGCAAAGAGCTTTTAGTTTCTTGAATGGAAGGTCAATGTTTGTTCGGGTGCTGTTTAAACGTGTCACAGACATGCTGAAGAGACCAACATTAGACGTTACTCCTGGACCTTATGGCATGCTGGAAAGAGGTCAGACATCAAGCTATTTTTTTATTTTATAAGGTAATACAAAAACAACCCAACTCGAAAAGAAAAAAAAAAAGACCGAAAGAACCATTAAGTTTTTTTTTCTTTTTTCTATCATTCATGGGCAGCACCAATAATCATGTTTACTTGTTTTATTTTTAACATATTTGTGTTAGCACATAATAAGGCACAAATGCTACAGGCCATATGTTTTATATACACTATAAAATTTACACATTTGCAAACAAGGCTAATATTAGGGTTACATTTTGTAAAATCAGGTATTACTGATGTAACAGTTGTATAGATGGTTTCAATGCTTGCAGATAACAGCATTTCCTCCTTAGTACTGTATATTTTATTTTGGTCCACTATTGATTAGAGAATGTCACCTCAAGGCTCCACTGCAGAGAAGTCCCAGGTACCTTGAGAGCTTTTTTTTTTAGTACGGGAGGGTGGGTGGTGGTGCTCTTGGTGGGTGGCTGGAAGTGCTCCAGAGCTCTGCAAGGTGACGTAAGCCCTGCTCGCCAGCCTCTCTGCTCTACTGCTGTTTAGAGAACAGAGTGGCCACCCTTACTCCGTGAGTGTGGGAAAAGTCGTCGGACGGGTCCAGCGCTGAGAGTGTTTACGTTACGAATGCAATAAAGAATATTTACAAGTCAGGTGTGTTTAGACTGGGGGACGATGGTGTAGAGGAAGGCGTTTGGCCGAGGGTGTAGGTTTTGGGGGTGGGCAGCTGGAGTCTCACAAGCCAATTTTCAACATCATGTCGTCTTTTCCCCTGGAAAGCAAACAATCATATCATTTACAGAGCAGCGATGATCATGAAAGACGTTTAATGGATGTCACAAAATATGCTGTCCTTTGAAGCAGCGCTGCAAGTCTGCCTGTTATCGGCATTAAACTTTGAAACTGTTGCAATACCCTGAGGAATACTGTTCTGACAGCACAGGTGTCCATGAGATGCTTCCTCTCCTGTAATTAATTTTTACTGTGCCACCACAGTTGATGTGGCTCTGTTATGCTGCAGGCACCATTAGGAAGCACATTGGAAGCACCAGGCCAAACACAAGGACACATACTAGCAGCGCTACCATGATAAAACACTCATTTACCACATACAGTGTAAGTACACCTACCATTTTGGGGCCATTACTAGTCATGCAGACACATTATATTATGTATTTTATATATATATATATTAGATAGAGATATAGAGATATAGATAGATATATATAGATATTTTTTAAATATAATTATATCTGAACAAAGCCCTGTATTTGACTTTTTTTTCTAACTATACTAAATAAAATTTAGCTTATTGCTAATAATTTCAAGATATTTTAATAGTTTCGCTTTGTTCCACCATGAAGCACTATACAGGCAAAAGTTTGTGTTACCTGTGATGCCTGTGCATGGGCCTTCTTATTCATTTATAATAAGATAACAAAATGAAAAAGTCATCATCATCTGTAAGTTGCTCTGGAGAAGGGCTTTGTTAAATACTGTAAGGAATGTTTGGGCAAACTATAACAAATACAGACAAACTTTCAGTTTCTCCTCCAAACAGATTTTACGGGAATGTATGACATACTAAGTAAAGTATCCGCCTTGTTTAAGTTTATTATGCCTGTGACAGAGTCCATAGCACACCTACTAATGCTGTATTACAGAAATTACTGAAAAACATTTATATCCTGAAATAAGCTTAAAGAGGTGTCACTCTGTATATCTATCTGCCACAACTGTCACTTATCAGCTACCTGAACCTACAACACATCTTTTTGGGCTTAGCACTTACCATTCTGTTTTCCTCTCCACTGCTGGTAGTGCTGTTGCGCTTGATTAAATAAATAATACTCTAAAATAATATTCTTAAAAATCTCTGTTAGCTGCAAATCAGACAATGTAGGTGCTAGAAAAAATTAATGTGAACACAATGTACCAGAACCACGTATGGCTATAACGGTCTGGTGTCCACAAACTGGTGTCCACCGTTACCATATATTGTAATTTTTTTTTGGAAGAATGCCACTGGTTTGCTCATACTGTGGTTGTACCTTTAAACACTTGGTGATTGTGATCCTGTGGAATCAAATGTTGATTGAAATTAATCCATCCTCATCCCATAAAAAACAAAAGAACATTTCTGAATATACACCGATCAGCCATAACATTAACACAGATGATCAATTAATTACCAATAAACTGATAACAGGATCATGGGGTCCCCAGGCCTATCTATGCCCGTTTTGGATGCAAATCCCATCCAGCCAGATCCCAGAGAAGCACCCAAAAAAATCAATGCTGGACATGACAGAACAGCATCAGAGCACCCAGTGCATTACATACAGCCATGTACATGGCTTTGCAGGCAAAGAGTTCAAGGTTGTCAACATTCCCCAGATCCCAATCCGATTGAGCATTTATGGGATGGGCAAGATAAACAGGCCTGATCCACAGAGGCCCCGCCCCACAACCCAGTGCCCCAAGAAGATGCCCTGCTACCATTCCAGTACCAGACACCAAAGCAACACCCCCAGATGTCCCGTAGCGCCCAATAGGCCGGCGGCATAAGAGAACCGTAAACCTTTTAAAGTTAATGGTTTAAAATTTACGGTTGATCAGGGCACATTGCTGATTCTCATTTTAATTGTGCACTTGCAATATAATATTCTATGCCAAATTTATCTTCTCTATCTCATGCTAATTATTACCCAAGGACCATTCTAAACTCTTAAAAACAACTCCCACAATTAAGATGGTTTTTATATACATGGAAATTGCTAATTGCTGAGGCACTGAAGGGGAGGAAGAGCTACTACATCGAAAGTGGAGAAGAAGAAAAAAAATGCTTTTTTTTTTTCTTGAATTGTGAGCCAGGCGAGCATTATCAAGCAGCAGGCTGATGGATGCAATGCAACTCCTCTCCTCCAGAAAAGTCAATGATCTCATTTTGGCTCTGTTAACTCCTGCCAAATATTTCCCTTTTTCTTTCCGGCGAGCAGTGTGGGGGCAGCAGGACAGACTCTGCCTGTGGCCTTGCTCCAAATGATGCAATTTGACAGAAACCACATGAAGAGCCTAGTGCTGGGCCATGGAGTGGCCAGAGGCCTGGAGCGTGGAGGCAGCACTCAGTGGAGCTGCACACAGTCAGTCTCTGCGCCTTTCTACTGATTAGTTCCAAATGTGCATTGTCTGAGTAAGGCTGCATTACTGGAGCTCGGTACCAATCAGAAAATAATCATTATACTGAAAAGAAAGAAACAGAATGAAAGAAACATCTTCTCCTACAGTATGCTGTTTTCAGAATCTTGTGGGATTTGCATTATAATTTTGTATCCACAAAGATAAAACTTAGCTAAAAGTGCTTTAAGTTTTCTTACATTTTTATAATGTCCTGGAAAAACATTTGTATTTAAACATTGCAAATACAGTAAGTCTCCGACTTACAAACATTTGGGTTACATTCGTAGATGCGAATAAATTGCGGAAGTAGCTCACAGGTATTGTACACAAAATTGACACTGCAGTGCATCAGATACCAATATTACAATTACATACAATATTTTCAGTGTGTAAGTGAATGTATAAAATGTCTAAAGTCCGGTATATTGTATGTGTGGGGGTGCGGGAGAAATGAGTCGGCCTCACCGGTTTTAATGAATCAGTCCGGGAGCATGTTGATAGAAAATGGCTGCCCTGTAATGCTGTACCGATAGGGAATAATCTTAATTTTGGAATACAGCCCTGAGAGAAAATGGATTCTGTTCAAGTGCGCAGTAAACACCATGTAGCGTCGTCTCCCCCCAACTTCTTTCCGAGCTGCCTTTAAACAAGGTCAGCTGACCCTGCTGCATCACTGGGATTCCCCTCGCAGTTTGGAGGTGCAGTCTCATGAGAGTATAATGTGTAACCAAAACACCAAACATTGTATATTTGTGTCAAAGGTGTACAAGACACACTTTGTCTGACTTATGAACAAATCCAACTTACAAGCGTGCTCCCAGAACGGAAATTGTTAGTAAGTCTGGAACTTGCTCTACATTGATCCTCATATATTAAATTATCTCTTTAACTAGTGACATCATAATTATCACAGGTCTATTATTTCTTTTTTAAATTAGAACATTTTAGAATTAAATGAGCATGCAAATGAACAGTCATTAAAATATTTAAAGTAGAATCTAGCTAAAATGGTATGAAATACATTGCATCTAAAAATGTATTTCTTCCATTTAGAGATATTTATTTTCTTTTCTCATTTAGGTTTTTTTTTTTTTTTTTTTTACTTGGTCTGCAGCAAAAGTAATAATTATGTGAATAAAATAAAATAGATGATCTAGGAGATTAATAGAACTCAGACATGACAAATGATTCAGTTTAAGTTGATCTAATTTAGAAAGGGTGCAGAATATGATTTATGTGGATATAAAAATATGTCATTTGTATTTTGAAAACGTGAGATATCGACTGCTCTGGAACTCCTTTATTTAAACATGATATATGAGTTTCGTGCTATAATACTGAAATCACATATCACATTTTCATTTATAAATTGAACGTATGGTTGCATATTATAATTTTTCTTAACTATTTACACATACAGTCAAAAGTTCAGACACACCTTCCAAATTTATGACTGTATGTGTAAATAGTTAAGAAAAATAATTTAAGAAAAATTGCATCGTCTTTCCTGATTTTTATTTCTTTCTACATTGTAAAACAATGCTGTCAGGACCCAAAATATGCAAAAATCTCCTTTAAACAGTTGATATTGAAATGTATCTGCTACTCATGCTCTGTAAAGCCTTCATAACGGCTCTAATCTGATGTGCTGTTATTTGGTGATTTTTGAGGCCGGTATCTCTAAGTGAACTTCTCCTTTGCAGCAGAGGTAAGTTTTGGTCTTGCTTTGCTGTGAAGGTCTTCATGAGAGCTAGTTTCATCATGGTGCTTGATGGAAATGCACTTGATGATACTGTTCTTGCTAGAACTATTCCAGGACAGCTGACCTTCGTGTCTTAAAACAGCAACTGACTGTTGTTGTTGCCGCTTAATTACCTAATGCTATATGTGTTAATTCATAGTTTTGAAAAAAGAATCCAAATGTTTGACTGGTACTGTACAGGTGGAGTTGATGAATGATTGTGTGTACTGTACAGTTCCCGCACATCTTTTCACAAGTGGATGGATCGATTTTCAAACATCAGGAATCAGGTGTTCCACTCGCTGCATTTTCACTAGAATGACTGCGGTGGGCTCCAATCCACCTCGGTCTGGATCTTCATTCACAGGTGTACTGCCTTCTTTACAATGTTTGCACCATTCAAATGTTTTATTGCAGCTAAGAGTCTCATCTTGTGCTTAAAATCTTCTGTAAATGTCAATCAGTTTTACACCTTCGTTCAGGAGAAATTTCATCACAAGTCCTGGTTTGACTTTATAACACCCTTCATATATAAGAAATGTTGTTTCCTGCCCCACCAGTTGTTTGTAAATTGTGGTTTGTTAAATGATAGATTGGGATTGCCGTACATAAATCACAGCCTTGGAATACCACCAGACAATCACCACACCACCCCTTCGGCATGCTAAACACAAATAAACCAGGGGATTCAGCTGGCATGTTGTTTCGAGTCTTACTATCGGGAAGTGTCGGGGAGTGATCTATGCTCCTCATGTAGTTCTTTTGCAGCCTCAATAAGACATTCCTTTCCCAGGGCTGGAAATTAAAAGCCTGCCTAATGTTTTGAAGTTGGTTAAGGGAATGAGGCATGCCTCAACCTTCTGTTTGGGTTAGGAGCATGTGTGTTTTTGTGGATGTGTGTACGTCTGCGCAGTTACATGAGGGTAATGGATGGGGTGTGAGTTGACGTGCACCTTTCTCACTGCTCCATCCTCATTTTTTGGCCCTGTTTGTTTTGAATCTGGCAGATTGTTTTGACCGTCTGTGTTAGTATCCAGTGTATCCTGAGGAACGCAGTGCCAATACCCTGCACATAACCCCTTATCTGTCTGTATCTGAGGAACTGATGAACAGCACTTAGTCAGTTACTTTATGTCCTTTTATAGGTGACACCTTCTGCAGTAGAATTCTGCATCGAACAGTCCAGTTAGGAATCACAGAAGAACTGGTCACGGCTGGGTAATGATTAGGCTTAGAGTCGTTCACTCATTACGGTGCTTTGGCCCATGCTGAGCCGTACCAGAGGATGTAGACGAGAGAAAGTGCAAGCCAGGGGGAGGAACTGAGTGGAAACAGATTGGCACAGAAGTAAAAGGCAACCTATTCTTTCAGCATGTTACCAATCCAAAATTCCTGGTGATTAGTTAAAAGGCTAGTGTGTGTATTATCGTGTGTGTGTGTGTGTGTGTGTGTTAAAACAGTGTAAAAAGTGGGGCCTCCATGAATTGGACTCCAGCACATCCCACAGATGCTCAATCGACATGAGGTCTGGGAAATTTGGAGACCAACTCAACACCTTAAACTTTTTGTCATGTTCCTCAAAGCATATTTTGCAGGTTAGTACGGTAAGTTATTCTGCTGAAAGAGGCTACTTTAGGGACTGCTTTATGGTTGTACTGGGTGTGCAACAATGTTTAGGTAGGAGGTAAGTGTCAAAGTAATATTCTTAAGTATACTAGAACCCCAGTCTTCTCTGCATTGCACTGTCTCAACAGGCTTGCCTTCTTCACATGGTGCATCCTGGTGCCATCGCTTCGTCAGGTAAGTGATGCACACACACACACACATGCACAACCATTTGTGATTTGTGCTACAGCAACTCTTCCGTGGGATTGGACCAGACAGGCTGTCTTTCGCTCCCCACATGCACCGGTTGTCCTTGCTTGGACATTTTTTGCAGTTACTAATCACTGCATACCGGTAATATTCCACTAGACCTGCAGTTTTGGAGATTCTCTGACCCAGTTGTCAACCCCTCATTATATGGGCTTTAAAAGAAATAATTATTTATCCATTTTTCCTGCTTCCAACACATCAGCTTTAAAAACTGACTGTTCTTCTCCTGCCTCATATATCCCCCTGCCATTGTAATGAAAAAAAATGTTATTCACTTTATATTTATTGCATGTGGCAGATATCCTTATCCAGACTGACTTGCAGAAATGCTTTTAAGTCTCTATCAATAAATACATCTTAATACTGCTTCATAAGGTCACAGAGTTTTTTAATGTTATGGCTGATTGGTATATCTGTCCGTCCGTCTGTCCGTCCCTCCATCCATCCATCCATCCATCCATATTTGAAACACATGTTGATCCAGCAATGGTGTAGCTACCAAGCCTAATGTTTTGGATTTTGAAAATACTTCAGTTTCTCCACATCTGGAGGAAAAGACTAGATCAAGCTTATGGGCTGGCCGCTTTTCTCTTACTGTTCCTGGAAAGAAAGGCTGAATCTCTGAGCCCAAAGTTAAATATAGAATGGTTACCCAGCACTCACAGTTTTCATACCTGGGAATAAAATGGTTCTGTTCTGGAATGGCTTACTGAGTTTGCAGAGAAATTTCCCCTGCTTCCCTGCCAGAATGGGGAAAGCCTGAGAAAAATGGAACTGTACAAACTCTTGCTCTTTGGCTTTATGCCTTTCACTAAAATGCTAAAGCTTAAGCTCAAAGCAGGCTTTTTAATTCTCATATGCAAGTAAGCTTCAAATATTAAAACACATTTTAGGAAGGAAAGTACAGTAGTTTATTAACCTAGCAGTGACACTGTGTCTCACCCAGTACAATTTCTACCAGCAGTACCCACACTGGTATTTTATTATCACAAAGGTCCACCACCTAAATAATGTATATACACTTGCTGGACAATTTTATAGAGACATCAGGTCTCCTGTTTATTTTATGCATAAAGCACAGTATAAAAGAATAATCATGCACATGCGGCTCAAAATCTTCTGTTAACACACAACAGCAGGAGACCACACAGATCAGCCAAGAACAGGAATCTAAAGCTAAAATGGGGAACAGGATCATCAAATCTATTCAGCTGAAGGTTGTAAAACATTATCGGAACTTCACAGTTTCAGGGATCATGTCCCTGTATAATATAATATATTTTTAAGTCTGGCATATGTATCTATCCTGTGGTAATTACAATTACGTTTAATAAACTTGATTATTTTTCTTACAGAAAGCTGTGATTTGTTGTGTTAAAGGCCCTGCTGGTGGGTAACCATAACCATACTTCAGCGTTACGGTGGATTACGTTGATGAAAATTGGAAAGTACATTTAAGAAATGAAAACATACAGAAGTTGTATAGTATAGTGCAGAGCGTATGTTTGCATGTATGTATGTAATAGGTAAGCTTAAAAGAAACTATGCAAAGAACCTGATTGCAGCGAGACAACTGCCTTTTGAATCCGCACCCTGCACACATATCACATATATAAATAAATAAGAGAGGATGTCACCACTGCTTAGGTGCTTCCACTTACTCTCCCAGACTTTCTTCTGGCTTCTTTTCAAAACAAATCTTGGAGCAGTCCCACAGAAAGAGCATTCTTTCAGTCTCACTGTGTACAGCAATCTGGCAACGTACTGCTGCCAAAGGTCACCCAGGCAGGCACACTGAGACACCATTCATTTACACAATATGCATTAGATCCTGCGAATATACATCGAAACTTCCAGTTTATTAGGTCGCTGTCTGCTCAATTTGTCTGATATATTTGGGATGGGATTTCGTGTGCCATCGTACGAGAAACGAAACGAAGTATTTTTGCAAAAGAAATGTCTTTTGAGCTGAAATCATGTTACTGGGTATAGAGTAATGATGTGCAGTCAGCCAGCATACAGTACAGTGAAAGTTTATTCCCAACTAAAAGGAATGGTCATGTCTCCCATGTTTCTTATTTGCAAAGCAGGGAGTTTTGTAGATTCCTAGTCCTTCATTAGGTAGTCTACTGTTCAAGGAAATAAATTAAACATTTGGTTGACCTGCTCTCTCTCTGGCTCTCTCTCTCATTGCCTTTGGCAGGTGTTTCATGGTGACCCATTCTTGTTTTACATCAACTATTGGCTTAGGCACATTGTAAATGTTCTGCTAGCAAATTCCTGAGATTGTCTGTTTGAAAAGTGAGATTAGGTGGCTGTTAGCATTTGATCTTCCAGACAAAGTAGCTAATAATTTTTTTCCTTTCATGGATATGCAAACATTAGTTGATGGGCCAAAGAGTTTTTATTGCAGACAAAATAGCGCTGCTTGCTCTAAACATACCAAAGAACATGGTACTGTATTTAACATATGAGGTATTACTTCTCTGTTCAATCCTGAAATGTTTGTCAATTGTGAATTGTCGAGGGGTTTAAAAAAAAAAAAAAAAAAAAAAAATGCTTTCTCCAAGTAAGGAAATGAGTAAAAAATAATCGTGGAGTGGCATCTGTATGTATATACCACCCCATTGTGGATATTTTTTTATACAGTATATATATTTTCTGTGGATATTATTTTTCTATATCAGCATATCCTGGAGTGTATTCTACATCTACCTCTCTATCACAGAGATTTGCTACAAATTTTAAAGTTTAAATTAATTAAAAGTGAATAACATTATTCTTTTTAGTCTAATGTTGTTAGCCAAGTTAGTTTATGATATAACAGTTATAAGTAGTAGTTCCCTTGGTTCCCTTGCCAGCCTTTCTTGTACTCTTGTAATCTTTTTAAGCAAATAACAAAAAATATGATGTCACAAAGCAAGTGTGGCAGGACACGTACTGACCGTTACAAAGCAGTGACACTGGAGGTTCCTCCATAAGTGTTAGATAAATCTCTTCTCCGGGCTTCACCATACAGTATAATGGATTAAATATCCATTAAAAATTATTTTAAATCTATTTACTATCAGGCTTGTTTTCTGTAAAATATCTGTCATATACATCCCTGTTAATGAGTTGTTACTATAGAATTGATAAAATATTTAAATAAATAAGTCAATTAATAGAAACCATTTCGAATATACTCAGGATAAATGAAATGTTTTTGTCAAACTGGGCACAATTACACATTTCATTTAAGTTACATAATTTGTAGTCAATAAGATTTAAAAGTTGCTTGATAACATGAGCAACTATTCTTTGTGGGATTTTTCTCTTCCGTCACTTGCTCATCAATATAGTGAGGGGGGAAAAATTCCCTTGAATAACTACAAAGTTATTGATTATAGAGATGTAAGGTTCAAGTGAGTTATGGTGCCATACAGGTAGTGACCCCATTGTACCCAACCATGCCTTCTTTCAGTTCCTTAATACCCGGTCACATTCCAGACATTCCCTCTGGCTTTGCCAGTGTTAACCTCAGTGAGTCTCATGTCTCAACTCTCCCATGTCATTCCTTCAAACAAACAAAGTTCAACCAATGAACCTACCATTTCTAGATCACACAGATAGAGATGACAGGCACATTACGGATCTGAAAGGGATGGGTTTATCTACGTAAATGAGTACAAATGTCTAAATATTCACATACAGCTAACCCTAATCCCATTTTCGAGTAATAACTCAAGCTAATTATCTGCATGTCTTCCTGGAAACAATGGTACTTTGATATTAACAGGTAACAGGTTGGTTGCACCTACAGCTTAACCTGTTGACTCTGTTAAGACTACAGCCTGGGCAAACGCACAGCTCAAAGGTTATAGATTTTTGAGATTACTCAGCAACACACACACTTTGGTTTGCAGATTGTGACAGGGAAAAAAAAAGACGCAAGTGGGAGAGCATTTCATGATAACGTGGTTCAATTATGATACATGATTAATATGTAATCTATACCCAGTATAATAATGAAAAGAATAGTTTTAGACTTTATCATTTTTAAATGATTTTATGAATGGTGCCACAAAAACAACAGTTAGTTGTTATTTTAAGACACAGAGGTCAGCCTTTCTGTAATAGTTCTTGCAAGAACAGTATTG
>JAOVVB010000015.1:10474871-10485763 GCA_028570985.1 Heterobranchus longifilis
GATGTGTTCATGCACACCAGTAAATGAGAGCATTGTTAGAAGGGATCTTGTCTTCCTCAGTTGAGAGCAATGGGTAGAGTTGGTCCTGAGGACAGAATGGGCAACAGTTACGTTTCCCGTCCTCATCTTCTTCTGTGTTTACGCCCTCTCCTCCGCAGGAACCCACGGGTGAACCTGTCCCCAAACGTCCAAGAGGACGTCCCAAGGGAAGCAAGAACAAGGGCCCTTCCAAAGCAGCACAGAAGGTAGGATGCTAATTACCACTGCACAAATCAGTGACATCTCACTCGCTGCTGGTTGAGTATGAAAAGACAAGCAGGCGATCAAGAATCCAAATGTAGAAGATGTAGAAAACTTCTTCTATAGCTGTTTTATTCTTCTTTTAAAGAAGGTGTTTGACATACAAAATAAAAAATCAGAGTCAGGTTAAAGATGTGTGTGTGTTTGTTGTGTGTGTGTGTGTGGGGGGGTTCTCTTTAGTAGTGCTGCAATCATAATGCTTTAGTGTTTCGTGTACCTAGGTCAGTATAAAGTAAGCCCACCGTTGCACATTATATGTCACTGCCCACACCGACACACACATATGCATATTCATGCATGCACGAAAAGACACACCCAGTATCCTGTAGTGCTTACCTCCTACTTTTTTTAACTGCAGAAATCAATGCAGTTTGTACCAATGCAGTTGTACAATCTTATTCATACTCTGTTTTATTAAAAAAAAAAAAAAAAAAAGACTAGCAGCTGATGAAATCATTAACCTGTTTTTTTGTGTGTGGTCTGGTTTTGTCTGTTGTATATGGGAAGTTCCCGCAACATCATTTGCAGTCTGGGTTTAGACGTATTAGTGTGCAATTCTCATCCCTGAGCCATGGAGGGAGTTTGGATGTTTTAATTTATCTGTTGGTGGTAGGGGGATCAGGCTCTGGTAATGACTCACTGACAGCCTGACTTGCGCTCTTCCGCATTAAGGTACCGGTGTAAACAGGCTTAGGCCCACTTAAAAAAAAAAAAAAAAAAAAAAAACGAAGCTTTTTTCTGCCATTGTAATTCTGTTTCATCTTATTTGGCATTGTTATGATAAACAGTGAGCAGATAAATCTACTAAGATGAAAGGAGTGGAAATCGCCAAGGCGTCTGACTCAAGACACTTTTCACAAGGTTTGCTTTCCCACCCAGAATTAATCATCTTCACTAGGTCCTACTGCTTTAACGATTGAATGAAAGTGTTCATCTCCGATTTAAAAGCAGCGCTCCTCACTCTGAACCCCAGACTGTGGATTCACTAGCTAAACTAAATAGAGTGAAGACTCCCCTCAATGGTCTCTTTTTTTCACTTTCATAAGAATGATGCCTGATCTGGGTAAAGGAGCATAACTTAACAATACTCTGTATATAGACAAGACAGTTATTTCTTGAAAACGTATTTTGAACTTAACTGAGTGATGGAAAGTAGAGAAAAGGAGTTTATCAAATGTAATGAATTATTTCTTGTTCTAAAGAGGTAGTTTAAAATACTGCCATTCGCAGCTTTTAGTAATCATTACACTTCAAATGCTGCTGAACTCCTGAATTAGAAATGTCTAAAACGGCATCATATGACAAGAATAAATCTGGAAAGATAACCTTTCTCTCTGTTAACACAGTGTTATCATTATTCAAAAGCTAGTCCTGAAAACCACACACTCTGATCATCTGCTCAATGCATTGGTCCTAATGAAGAGATGGAATATTTTCCATAAAGCGGTCATTGTTAAACTTGATACACTAGACTTAGGGGGCTAATTTTAAACCCTCCTTTCAAAAAGCAAGGACTGACAGGGCAAGTCTAGCTTACCCAGTCTCTACCTACATCTTAATCTGCATTGGCCCTGCCTAACATACACATGTCATGTCAGGGAAGGGTGAGTAAAGGCTCAACAATGACTCTAAGGCACGCATAGTGGACACAAAACTAGGCTGCAAAGCTGGACAAGACATGCAAAAGCATGGTTAATTGATAAGGGGGTTAGTTTACAGACCATTAAATATCCCGATTAAATATGTAGCAACCTGAACAGAGAACTGGGTACGGATACACAGATTGGTTAAAGAGACACAGGCAGATAGAGACACACAGACAAATAGCGATAACAGGAAAAAATAGAGAGTTCAAAGAACTGTGGATGACCTATGGGCTGATTTGTTTGTACTAGTTTGAGGTAGAACTGAAGTACATAGTTGAAATACATTAGGCTAGTGATTACCAGAGCTGTTTAATCAAATCACAAAATGGAGTAACCCATCCTCTCATTTAAGAATTTGATATGCCCTGTCTGACACATGAAAGTTACATGAGCTGGCTAAGCGGTCAGTTGAGTGGTGGTTGTGGTCAGACTTGGGTTGAGCCCTAAGAAGCTGTGTCCTTCCAAGAACTTATTCCTGTGACACTTACACAAAAGTTTTGCATATGTTTAGGGCTTTTGTTAAAGTGTACTTATTAAATACGACCAGCTGTTGGATAAACAGGAACGTGAGGCAGTAAGATGTCATTGCTTACGCTGAGCAAGCAGAACAGATCAAACAGGACTGTTACGTGTAACATGAAGTCAAAAATCCAAATGTAGAAGATGTGTGTGAAAGATTGAAGGTTTATATGTGCCTAATTGGGCTGAGTTTCCCGAACGCATCACAGCAGCAAGATTGAGAGAATGATGCCACTGAAAAGTTTCTTTGCCAGTTAAGACAAGCTTAGAAATGTGATGGCTTTGGGAGCCAGCCAGTATAGTGTGTGTATATATATATATATATATACATTTATGTTTTTCAACTTTATTTCTTTATTTTTTATTTGACACCTATCCTTCCCTCTTTCACAGAATTCATAGATTTTTTATCATTTGTATTGGGTTTCTTCAGAGTGCAGCATAACAAAAGCCTGCAGCCCGGGAGAGCACTTTATATTCTATCAATTATTGAGATGCGCCTTGTCTTGTTATAACTGCCCCAGTCTATTGTGATGATGGGATCTTCTTGGAAAGCAAAGACAAGTTATTTTTATCAGCTCTAAAATGTGTAGAAATGGCTCATGTAAACATTTTACAAAAATAAAGGTGGGAGCCTAATGTAGTGCATCCATATTGCCTTTTGATTTTGTGGGTTGATCAAATAGGAGTGTCTAGGATGGGTTTATATATATTGAATAGCATCAGAAAACGTATTGAAGATTGCAGGACATATGGTTTGATAAACACTCCAAACTACCTCCTATTAAATGCTAACTCATCATTTTTCCTGTAATGTAAGTGGGAGAATGTGGTAAGACAAATAAAATGATTAAAATTGTGCTTGTCTGAACTTTTCCATGGACAAAGGACATTTGAGAAATTGGAGGCGTTCCATATCAATGTCTGGCTGTTACCAAAAGTTTCTTAATGTGATCTAAAACCCATAACAGTCTGTTACGGTCCTTATCTCATCAGTGAGTCTGCTGATAATGGCCCTCTCATTTACATATGAAGAGCATAAAATTCCTCCAGTGAAATATTATGCTGTCCAGGTTGGGAACGACCTCTGTGCAAGATACACAGACAGCTCCTTGTCAGATGTCTACATATACCTTACACAGACCCTCTGCTGCAGCTTTGCTAAAATACAAGAAGCTCCCTATTCATGTCTAAATGACCCTTTACAATTTGAAATGTCTAAAAAAGCACGTTTCTAACATGTTACGCGTTTTGGAAGAAGTGAATAAGTATTAACTCCTCATCACTGACATTCACAGAAAGCTGAGACCACAGGAGAGAAGAGACCCAGAGGAAGACCAAGGAAATGGGTATGTTGCACACTTTTATCTGTTTCAGTTATTTTACAGGAAAAGTACAAAGGTGCAACGTTCTTAGGCACCATATTATCTTTAGTACAATTTTATGTGTTTATCATGTCTGCATTACTATATACAAAATAATTCCCTATTTTCAAACATAACTTAAAAATGAATGAATAAATAACATTGCAGAAGAAGATTTGCACGCCTGCAAAGAAAGCAACATATTTACATAACAGACCAGTTTTCAAATGGAAACATGCAAAAAAAATATAGACCCTAATATAGACTTCTAGGTTTTGCAAGAAAATAGACAAAGTTACCAGAAGAACTTATATCCTCCAGCAGGCTCAGTAAAATCTAATAGCTTTTTCACTTACAGTACAGCCCTGCGCAAAAGTCATACAAAAAAAAGCATGAGCAAAGATGCCTTGTTATATAAAAGAAACTTCTATAAAGAGTACTAAAAAGTAATAAAATAAAAACAGTCAATATTTGGTGTGAACTTATTTTTGCTTGTCAGTATTAGATACAGATTTGCGCAGTTTTAGAAGTAAAACAGCAGTTAGGTTTTACTGAGCATGCTGGAGAATATGCTTCTGGTAACTTTGTCACACACGATCCTTTCTATTTTCATGTAAAACCCAGGAGCCTACTATGTATTTATTCATTCATTTTAAAGTTATGTTTGTAAATATTGAATGCTTTTGTACATAATAATGCAAACATGATACACATATATAACAAAATATGTGCTAAAGATAATATGGTGCCTAAGACTTTTGCACAGTACTGTGTATTTATTAAAGGTCATACCCAAGAATAGAGTTTCGAAATAGCTTACAGGGCTGGTTAATCTTAAATTACACTTTCACAAACTTATCTTCAGCTGTAGATTACACGTATTGACATTCAAAGCATATGTAGCACCTGCCAATGTAATGACAGCCTACATGCATAATAAACTACAAACGTAACCCAAATCTGCAGCTTTTAATGTAACAAACCAACAGATTAAGTACATTTCCCACAAACATGATATAACTACGATTTTGAAGCTGAAACCTTATTACAAATGTAAACATAATCCCTTCAAATGTAGTAGCAACTACTAATATGTGTGTAGGAAATTGATAACGTTTGTAGGATCATTATATTAAAAGCTGCAGATTTGTTTTACGCTTCTGGTTTATTATGTTTGTGGGCTGTAATTACGTTGTTACACCATATATTTTTCTCCTTATAAAAAATGATTACAGCATATTACGTGATATTAGTTAGAAAAATAACTGAAATAAATAAACATGTCCACATAACATGAACAGAAATGGTGTGCTAAACACATTTGCTTACACATTGCGTATAATGCATATTCATAAGTCCTAATATTCTTTATGAGGTTAAGGTACACAAATGTTCCTTAAAATTTCATGCAGGTTTAAACATATTATTACTATGGTTCTCAAATTGGGGTCACAAAATCATAGGGGTGGGGGTGTGGCGGTCCAGGTTATTAGCCTGTTTGGCTGGTCACCGGAACCGAATATGTTTAATCCGAACTCAAAAACAAGCAGACATATAAAGAATGTTCAGGTGAATCTGTATGACGCTTTTTATTATTAAATTTGTTCTATTAATGGAAAGAAAAAGAAAAGCTCTGATAAAACATTATTTTACGCATTTAAATGATGAGTTTATTGAATATTTGAATGGTTGATGTATGTATATAAAATATAGATAATTTAGAGGGCCTGTGAATTTAATTTTACATGTCACGGAAACCCCACCGGCAAAAATATTTGTTTTTGCAAAAATAAAATGTCATTAAAAAAAAGAAGAAAAAAAAAAAATTGATTGTACATTTTCGGTTTTATTAATTGGTATTAAATATACTTTGGGCATGTTGAAGAGCCCAGATTAGTCCTAGTCATGGACTAAAAGGATTTCTTTAATGTGGAATCGTCATCCATCATTGCAATTTAATCCATGTCTGGGCTTAAGGCTGGGCCTGGGAAACTGCCACAGGCCTTCCACTCAGCCTCGTCAGCAAGTGCTTAATGAGATTGTACAAATGTTTGTATTATCCCTTAAAGAAAATATTTAGATTTCAGTTTAGACTTCACACTGACCACAGGTACACTTCGGCAATTCTGTAGACAGCTTAAAAACGTGTTTATCAGCTTGTAACTGACAACTTGATAGATTGATAGCCTGCAGGTTGAGAGCCCTTTGAATGGACACGAAGACACGTTTGTATATCAGTCTCTCTCTCTCTCTCTCTCTCTCTCTCTCTCTCTCTCTCTCTGCTTGCTTGAATTAGTTTTTTTCCCCTCTATGATGGGGATGATAGCATGGACTGAGGTTGGACATGAATTCTTGTTTAAATCATTTATGGATACCGCAGTTTAAGATAGACAAGCATACTAATTTGTAAATTGTAAATTAATTAATGAGTTTTGCCCCATAGCTATCGATTGATTTATGATTTTTACCATTTCACTTGAAATAATTACACCAGAATGTTTCTACTTCAGCGGAAAACCTTTTGACTCAAAACTCACGATTTTAATGCAGCTAGTCGTTATTCAAACAAACAAACAAACAAACAAACAAAAAAACTAGATTTCCAACTGTTAAAATTTAACAATAATTATCTGGAATAGAGAAAAAACAGAAAATGTATTATTGACGTTGTGGCATCCAAGATTTTTACTCTGTAGCAGTGCATTAGAAAGTGACCAATATACAGTACATATTAAACAAAGGTTTTGTAAGGATGCTTCAATACCATTTTAAAAAGAAGCCGAGTATATGTAGGAGTACAAGTTTTAGGTACTCTCTAATCCTGATAGCAGTACAGCGCTATGTTTCTGTTTGAGCTACTGGCAGGAGAAACAGCAACAACACACTTCACTTTGAATGTTTTGGCATCTCCAGCATTCAGTTATCAGTTAAGTGTGGGTGGAAGTACATCTCTGATGATGTTTTTTGGGTGGATGAAAATATTACCCGTTTAATTTCTTGTAATAAGCCTACGTCGGGAGCTCCCAGAATTCCTTCTGCTGACAATCTTCACTCTACCTCTCCGTAAGCACATTTACTATCTGCTGAAATTAAAAGGTAATAAGTGCTCTTGTATGTAACTTCTGATGATGTGTTCAGCCATGTTCATTGACATGACTCTGTAAACTGGAAATTAAGTCATAGTGAAGACCAGGATGGCAAGTATAAATTTAAATTGAGGGGAATTTCTTTGGCTTTTCCTGGTTAGAGCGCGTGACTTACGTTGAATGCAGCCGAGATCTGTTTTGTCCATATCTGGAAAAAATATAGGTCGCACAATTATTGCATCTTATAACCTTAAATAAAATACACGGTGTGTAAAAAACCTGTGGTTTTTGTGATTTTAATTGATTTTTATCGCATTTGCGCTTCACAGGTGCACCACATTAAAAATAAGTAAATAAAATATTATTGAATGACATTTTTATGCAACACATCCAAGAATACCGAATATATATATAATATAAGCATGATAATGGGCCTATAACTCATCTTTCTGTCGGTACCCTAGTTTTGATGATCAAATCAAAACTGACTCTAATAATGCATATTTTGAACCTGATCTGCAAATGCACTTGTCTGACCAGTTCTACAAAACTATTTAAAGATATGTGCTGCACATACTCATTAATAGGTAGAATAATGGCTGCCATTAGGAATGGGAAATTGTGTCTAAATTATTGTTTCTCGAAATGCTGTAGTTAAAGATAAGCTCAACGAGGGCTTCCATTTGTTGCATTATATGAAAATTAATTAATTCAATTAGTATCATTTTTATCCCTGCAGCATCTATGTGGTAGTCACCTGAAAAGTCTATAATCCCTGCATGCATTCATAGCTATTGTAGAAATGTGGACGCAGACCTTCAAGTTAGAATGATTCATCAGTAAATGGCTAAGACATCAATGCATTGGCACTAGACTATAATATGGACTGGCTTATTATAGCATTACAATCTTTCAACAGTGTAGGATAATAGAGGAGTTTCCAGATTGAGGGTTTTTCTGAGGGTTTAGCTGTTGTTGCAGAAACCCACTGCTGGAAACTTTGGACTGACATGATCAAGAGGGTCACGTTTATTTTGCCGCTTTTCTGGACTGATGCCCAGAGGCATGATCAACTGCATGTTCATGGTGCCTGCATTGTGTACCACAGGAACACACATCAATGCAGTCTACTGGCTTCACACTTGCACACCCATATGCATGTACACAACTACACACAGAGAAAAGTCAATTCATCCTGGACAAGGAAAGCATGAAATGAGTTATAAATATAATTTCTTGAAAATTGGGGGTGTATTAAAACTTTAAGCTGGGAAGCAAATCAATGCTCGAATGTGCATCTCATTACAAACAGAAAGGGCTTTCTACATTAAATATGAAGGCTTGCTTTACTGATTGTAGGGCAGTTTAACGGTGAACTGCAACATTAGGAAACAAATGTTGAGAATGGAAAGTAGGTAACTGACTAAGATACAAGTGATGGAAAAAGTAACAGAAAGAGAATTAAAAAAAAATAAAAAACAAAGCTTCATGCTGAAATTGAAAACCTTGAAAAAAAATCCAAATTCATTCCGTTATTAACTGCATAAAATGAAATACTATATAAAATGTCGCTATTTTCTAAATAGCACTTATATTGTGTTTAAATACCACACATAAAAAAAAAAAAGATTTGTAAAGAAATAAAATCCACTTTTATTTTTTTGGTTTATAAATAAAAGTCAAAAAGTTCCATGTTGATAACTAAAATAAAAAAAAACACACCTAATTTTAACCAAATACATCCAGAATATCTAGAATAGTTATGCTGATAATGTTTCATGATGTAGAAGTAAAAAAAACAAAACTGCAAATAGTGTAGAGAAGAAAAAAGAAATCATTGCATCATACAGGAATCATCTCAAATGATTACTTCTTATTACTTTCTAATAACAGCCTTTAACTGACTGTTCATAAGTGTGTTTGCCACAGAGTAAAGATCTAATCATACCGGAAACAAAGCCCTCAAAGTGAGCTATTATTATTATTATTATGATTATTATTATTGCATTACAGCAGTTGCTTTTCTCTGTATTGTGTGTGGCCAGCTGGTGTGGCAGCTCACTATCCCTGTGTAACAGCATGAGCTGTGTAGTGGGAGTCACCCACAATGAAGTGAGTTTATGAATGAGAATAAGTCAAGGAGGCAGCTTGCTATCGGAGCATGAGAGTGTCCTCTCCAAGGCCTGCATTTGTAGATGGGTCTCATTTATCCAAGGGCTGTGACGCACACCAGTAATTGCCCATTAACTCAACTAGTGCAGTCAGGGACAGAGCACCAACTTGTTTTCTTTTCCCCTCCTGTTTTTTTTATTTATTTTTTATTTTTTTATGAATGGACTGAAGGAATGTATGTTCACAGACCTGTCCTCATGTATGGTTGGCTGTGTTGCTTTGAAAGCCTGGGTTATAATCTGTTTGGTGCCGCTTTTTTTGTTTTTGTTTTTTGTCACTGATGAATTGGCATCAGGCATCCACCATAGGCACATTTCTGCCTGCACATATAGTGGGTAGACTTGTCAAGAGCCTTGCCATTCTTTTCCTGGATAAACAAGCCAGCTTTCTTCATTCAGCTACCACTCGCCCTCCTGGAACTAATTATAGCATATCCTTTTTAGCTACAAGGGGCCACTGGAATGTTTTCCTTTGCCTCCCCCCACCACCAGCAGCCATCCCAACCCTCCTAAATGGTTAATGGAAGAAGGTGGCTCTGGCCACCAGAAGGCAAAGAAAGTAGTAGTGTTTAAACATATCTACCTCAGACGAGACCCAGAATGTGTGTGTCTCATCTAAAAGTAAAAAAAAAAAAAAAATCAATTGAAATTGTAAGGAGACCCCACCAGCTGCTTCAGGCTCTTAGCGTACTAGTCACTGTCCTCCTTTTGCAACATGTTCAAGCAGAGTAAGTCTGTCAATTTGTTACAGCATGTTCGGATCAAAAACTTTGAGGAGGAATTTAAGATTTCCTTCTTTCCACAGTTTAAGGCAATGCACTAATACAATGAAATATCAAGCATTATGTGTGGCTCTCATTAGTTAATTTTGCTGCATGGCTTATGACATTTAAGTAGTCTAGTCAACAGATTTAACATAGGGATACGTATGCTCTTAGAAAAGAAGGCGTTCTCTGTTCTCATTCCCTAGGAAAAAAACTCACAGCTTTTTGTTTTGCAATTTACATGCAGTGTAGCATCTGGTAATGGCACCAATACTAACAAAACTTTCTATTTGTTTACACCAGTGATGTACTGATATTATTCATCGCTTCAAAAGTATTGCAGGCTAATGTTGATGGATATGAAACTAGTTCTTGGATAATTGATGTCGTTTTTTCCACATGTGGTGTAGATATCCAGAAATGTTCTAAGCAGCAATAGGAATTGTCTTCCCCAGGGCGATAAGAAGAGAGAGCTGTGTCTAGCCCAGACCTTCAGAATAGAATGTCAACACGATGAGAATCTGCCCTGTTTAGCAACGTCAGACCGTGCATCACCTTTTGCTAACCATCAAACAGCGTATTTTCCAGATAGCTATGCCAACACTTGGCATTAATGGCTGAAGAAGAGATTCAGAAGGTGACCTTTCGCTTTGTGTGTGTAATTTTTATGGCATGCCTTTTACAATTTTACAAGCACTTAGTGAGGCTTCCAATGCAGCATCTGTGCTGCTAGATCGATCTGTTTAAGCATGCCAAAGCACTGATTTACAGTCTGCCTCTTCCTTTTCCGAGTGTGCATCCTGCACAGGTGCTGAGATGGACAGGGTCCTCCGTGCCAAGTGGACAGGCTCCACAGTTGGCAGGGTGAGGGAGAATCTTTGTCCTCAAACAGCTAGCATTAATCAGTTGTGCACAGCAGTTCCCCCTTTTATTCTGCCAGCTGGCTGGTGTCCACTGAGTTTTATGCATTTGGTTCTTCACCAAGGAAGCAGAACTACAGTGGAGAGGGAAGTGCTTTCTCTTCTTCCGAGGCAGTTTGACC
>JAOVVB010000015.1:10485778-10496173 GCA_028570985.1 Heterobranchus longifilis
AATGTCACAGTTGCAATTTTAGCACTTGGTTGTTTGGCACACAACCTATCCATTTGTTTCCATGGAAATAAGTGAGTAGGGGCAAACAATAGATTTATTCCTCATTGTGTTTTCTTATAGAAGTCAGGGACAGTGCTGCAACCACACAGCCGGGACAAATGGTCCAGGCAATGAGCGCAAAGCAAGCCATCAGCAGCCTTAAGTGCCAAAAATTCCTTCGATATGAGGTATAAGACAAGATCTTGATTTATGGTGCCCTTTCACTTGCCAGGTGCTTTGTTCCATTCCCCTCAGTACGTTTCCTCAACTGCATCCATTGAACTCCTCGGCCCTTGAGTCAACCAACCACTTAAACACAGCTGACCCTGTGTGAGAGGCACAGACACCAAACATGGTGACATTACCTGGAGCCCAAAAGCTGTTTCACCTCTTGCTTACCTTCCTGTATAATGCTTTAAATGAAGCCATTGCCAGTTCAGTGTATGTGAGGGGAAATTAGTCATTGTGGACCTAACACCAAGGAGACTCCGCACCCTACGCTTTGGAAAAGGCAAGCGAACGAGTAAATGAATGAGCAGGGGGGCGTGGGGGTGTGGGCGGATGGGGGGGGCCTAGAGGAAGTACTCTCATCTAACACAAGGCTGTGCTGCTCTTGGCTATGGGACAAACAATGTTGGCAGGTGGTGAGGAGCGGAATTAGAGCTCAGGGAAATGGGAGGGAGAGTCCGGCAGTGGGGAGGAGGCGTATCGGTGGAGTAGATGAGTGCTGGGATTAGGATTCATCCAACAGTCTCGAAGTGTGGTGGAGAGGCTTGGAAAACCCTCAACTTCTGCCAAAGTGTGAAAAGTTCTTTTGCCCTATTTTTTTTCTTTCTTTTTTGTTTCGTATATGGGATTGGAGGAGGACAGTATGATGCGGATTCAGTGTCAAACATCAAAACCTTTTTATAGCTTTAACAACTCTCTCTAGTAAAATATTGAGCTTGGCCCCATGAGTTTTCTGGCCAGTGATACCTCTAGTTATCCCAGGAGCTTGGCAGTTCTGTGACTCAGTGAGTGTGAGCATCAATCAATGATTTAGCGGATGCTCTGTGTGCTCTCCTGCCCTCTCAGTTACATTTTTTCATGTTTTCATTTGCATACTAAATGGAAAAAAACAAACATGTAATATATGTTGTCAGCATTTTATACTCCCATTTCTCCAAATTTCCCTTTCACTAGTTAGCTCTGCCATATCATACACCAGTTATTAACTGGCAAAGTTGAAAGATAACATGTGATGCCAGCCGCCACATTGTTTACAATTATTGCTCATGGTACCAACACCAGTCCCGCCCTGACTTGGCCAATTTTTCACTACTGGAATTCCAGACGTCGGTGGCAATAAATCCCGTCGGTCTTGTTAAAAAAAAAAAAACTAATAAAAAATATGCACAAATACAAATATGCAAAGGCTAAGAACTGCATGATATGTCACACATGCCTTGTTTATTACCTTGTCCATGTGATCTCTTTCTCCCCAACATAAACACTTGCCCACTGTTTATGCTGCGTAAGCTGGAAACATTGGCTTTCATTGGATTAATTTGCACTTTAGTTCAGTTTTATTTATATAGCACTTTTAACAATGGTCATTGTTGTGAAGCAGTTTTACAGAACCAAAAAGAATTTGGAAATTAGTTTGAAAAGTGTGAGGAAATAAGTATAACTCATAATGATCAGATTGTCCCTGATGAGCAAGCCGAGGGCGACTTTGGCAAAGAAAAACTCCGAGTTGTCAAGGGGAAGAAACCTTGAGAGGAACCAGACTCAACAGGGAACCCATCCTCATTTGGGCGATATCAGATAGCAAGGATTGATCTGCAGTCATACTGTGTGTTAGGTGGGTGGAACTTCAGTATAACTGAATATAACAGTATAACAGTATAAGTGTTTAAGTTAATATGGAGTCCACTTGCATTATTGGAGGCTCAGGTACAAAATAACCGGTGGTAATTTCAGTCCTGGAGTACAGAGCGACTGCAGTCAGTACTTCTTGGATGGTTGTAAGAGTCAGACTCAAAAAATGTGAGCATCTTGATCACTTTTCCACATTCTTCCCATTCAATTCTTCCTAGTCTGCCTACTTATCGCCTATATTTATTCTCTTGTACCTGCTTAAATGCCAAATTTCCTGCCAGAATCGTCTATATACAAGGTGGTATCAAAAAGTTTTAAGATTCGCGAGCCACAGATCCGGTTCCTTTTACCATGTGTCCTCCCTCAGACATCTTCAAACTGGGCAACAGAATTCGCTTTTGACAGTCTGTTCCCTGGGGATGAATTCTCGATGCACCAAGCCATGAACGTCAAAAAAGATGATGAGCATGCACTTTGTCGAATTCTGGACCTGCCTCAGCTTTTTCGATCTTGGAGATGATGGCTCTTCCACTCTAAAGACTGTTGCTTCATCTTAGGATTGTACTCATACACTCAAGTTTCATCATTGGTAATGATCCTTGACATGAAGGACGGGTCATCCACGGCACGCTGACGGGGTTCTTGGCAGACTTTGATGCAATGTTCCTTTTACTCCTGTGTCAGCAGCCTGGGGACGAACTTGGCAGCAACCAATGTTCAAATCAGGATTTGCCTGGACTGTTCTGTATGACACACCGACAATTGCAGCAATGTTGTGGATTGTTTTCCGACGATCATCATGCAAAAGTTGCTGAATGGTTTTGACATTTTCTGGGGATGAGCTCGCCAAAGGTCTTCCTGATCTCTCATTGTCTTCCGGTGATGTTTTTCCAGTCCTGAAGTGTGCGTGTCACTCAAATCACTTCAAATGAGTCATCACCTTAAGCTTGCGAAATCATGTCAAACAGATTTGCCCAGATTTGCCCAGTTTCACACAGAATTTCTCCTTAGCTCACTGTTCTAACTTGCTGTCTAAATTGCTGATGAAATAGCAGACATGGTAATACACGTGGAGAGAATAGCACATGTTGCACAGCTCCCGATGTACACAGGACAGTGTCTTTTGGCACACTGACTCATGAGGGTCAGTGCTCCCTGTGGTGGAGCCTTGTGCTGCCATCTGTTGGCGTGTTTTTATTTCTTTCTACGGTGTAAAACAATGCTGAAGGCATCCAAACCATGCAATAATCTCCTTTGAACAGTTGATATTGAGATGTGTCTGCTACTTATGATACGTTTTGGTCTTGGTTTCCTTGGATGGTCTTCATAAGAGCCATTTTCGTCATGCTGCTTAAAGGGTTTTGCAAATGCACTTGACAATACTGTTCCTTAAAGAACTGTTCCAGCTGACCTTCATGTCTTAAAATAACAACTGACTGTTGTTGTTGTTACTTGTTGTTGTAATTACATAATTCCATGTGTATTATTTCATAGTTTTGAAATTGCCAGTATAGTTCTAGAATGTAGAAAATAAGTCCCTAAACAAAAAAACATGAAGCAGAAGGTGTGTCCAGACTTTTGACTGATGCTGTAAATCTCATATGACTCATGATGAAAGGATTCATAATTTGCGGTCCGGTTGAAAAGGAAATCCGCACCACTATATACTATTTTACGGGTATTGTTTCTTATGTCTGTGGTGGTTCTGGTTGCACAAAAGTAAAAACCATTCCATGTCAAACGATTTGTTATCAGAGGCAGTCTATAGTCGTTTTATTATCTGCACCAGACATGAAAGCATTCGTCTAATTAAGCTATACAGGCAGTATTCGCCGAAGTGTTGATGTGAGAAAGGAGAAGAGAGGAAGGGAAAAGGATAACAGGGAATTGCAACTGTGTTTGTAAGAGCAGGGAAAGGTATGTGGCCTGTGTTCTTGATGGTATGGCCTCTACACAATCCATTGCCTCTATCAGTCTCAGGCCCCACATGTGCTGCCTCTGTTTCCTGTTGGGGGGAAAGCTGGGCGGAGACAGGGCTGCAGTTGTGGATTCTTTCACTGATGTCTTTCATCCAGAGATTTGTACACATCCAAAATATTTCCATGCAACATTCATTGAAATAACTAGCTTGTATTTATAGGTCCAATAGCACTTACAAGACTAAAATGGTGAGGATATCATAAAAAAAGAGCTATCGAAATACGTTTGAGATTTGTGTTAAATTTCCCACTCATGTTGAGGACGTTTTATGGAGCCGGCTCCGATTCCTATCCAAAAATGCAGACGCGCTCACAGTAGCGTTGTCAATTAGCCGTTAATGTATGCGGTTAGTGTGATTAATGCGTAGAAAGCTTAAGTAAAAAAAAAAAGAAGTCAATGGAATGGCAGACAAAGTAAGCCTCTAGTGAAGGAGAAAAATGATAGTTAGAATGTAGGTTTACTTGCACAACTAAAAAAGCTTGAGGCATGTACTGCTGTAAGGCAGACATTGTGTACATAAATACACCACCCTTTGCTAAATAGTTGGGCTTCCTCCATGTTTTCTCACCACACTTCTGCTGTTCTTCAAATTCTATGAAAACATAGTGGGGATTCATGTTATTAGCGTATTTTCGCCACTGCCAATATGACACAGGACATGAGTTGTTCCAGGCAACACAGGTTAATCCACAACATCTGCATCATTCAGCGCGCTATGGGCGGAGTCGACTGCTCCTTATGGATTCTTTCCCACTCAACTCTTATTCCTGAACAAAACCACAACTGCATCCTATAGTTCCAAGAACACACAGTCTCTTATATGCTGTATAACATAAGTGGCTATGAATAACTTCAGATATCAATAACCACACAGGATTTGTGTGCCAGAAAAAAGACAGACTGCAAAAAAAAAAATCTAAACACAAGCAAAAGACAAGGAACTACTAATGAGTATGGGATACTCTATATAATCCCATAAGACTTAGTAAGGACCCTCATGATAACAAAAACTCAAACTAGAAACTTGTATGGAACTAAACTAAAACCTGAATTATAGTGGTGCCCATGACCCCTCTCCCCTTTGAAAAACTCTGGGAACTGATTTCACTTCAAACAGCAGAGGCTCCTAAACAGAGCAGATCCAATTTGCGCCTTTCTTTCCCTCCAGAACACCCCCTCCTGAAAAAAGGGGAAAAAAATCTTAACAAAAGGCTGCTTGTCCTGCCAGGAATTTTCCACATTCCTCACTCTGGCAGACATTTTTCTCTTCTACAATGGGCCCTTCGGCAATTCCCCCTAATCGTGGGGTTTAGCTCTACTCTGATAGGTGCCATTCATAGCGCTATTTGGTAGAGGAGTGTGGTTGATTGGGAAATGGAGAAGTGGAATGGAGGGGTGGATGGAGGTTTGTTGGCAGCGGAGGGCTTGGATTTCCTGGCTGTAGAACCTTTTCAGGATCAGCCGAAAAAATGGAGGCATTCCAGAAGAAATCACAAAGCTGACGTTGTGCCACCCCTGCACCCGGGAGAAGCCTGGCTCCCTTTCCCCACTTCCACCTTTAGTTTAATATAACATGTGGTCTTTATTCGAAAAAGCGGTGGGGGTGGGGCGGCACGCAGTTACTGGGTGGCTCGTCCGTGGGGTCTGCCTCAACTGAGGGAGTCCTTGGATAGGTTTGCCTCATCAAATCAGGCAGAGTGTTTTTTATTTTTCCTGTCTTTGTGGAATTCTTGTCAGCGGCCCTAAGGAGAGGCTATGTAAGAAAAAAAAAAAAAGGCTTTTGCGCAAACACAAACCATGTGTTCTCAGTTTAAGTTTAAAGTGAACATGAGCTGCATGCTTGCTTTCTAGACTCTGTCCTCTATTTTATTAGCAAGGTAAAATGAAAATGGGGTCTATTTATAATTTTAAATGCTTCAATAATTGCAAAGTTGCTATTACCAATTTGTGTTTTAATAGTGTGGTGGTGTTTAAACACAAATACTAAAGTCTAAAGAGAATTTCACATCAAAAACATCCACCACCGATCTCCAAGACAGAGTTGATTATAAGGGCCTGACTTAATTACGAACTTGGACACAATTTGGAAATTTGTTGACACTTTCTTTTTTTTCTTCCTTTTTTAAGCTAAAGCTTAGTGTAGTGAACTTCTCAGAGCTTTTTGTAGAAAACTAAGTTGTTTGGATCCATTGAATTGTGTTATTGCGTTATGTGCACTGCACAAAGGTTCTAATAAAGGTCAAAGCGCAAGGTCATGCCCACAAAACTCTGGCTAAAGATATTACAAATAACTGGGACTGACAAAACAAATATTTAAAATGGTGCCTGAGTGACATAAAAGAAAAGTGTTCACCCCATTATTGGGATATCTTTAAAATGTCCCTTTGCACTAAGCCATCCATAGCACGGGGTAGCCACTTCTGTGTTTGGGAAGACAATATCATCTCTCTCTCTCTCTCTCTCTCTCTCTCTCTCTCTCTCTCACTTCCTCCCTTTTGTCAGTACGAATGACAGTGTTTTCAATGTGATGAATGCCTAAGAGGGTAATTATTAGCCTGGTGATATACATCTGGGGAAGCATGTGTTAGACTAATGGTTGAGTAGTATGTGGAGAAATATCTCATGGGTGGAAGGTTCGAGTCCCACCTTAGGGTTGGTGCATGTGGAGTTTGGATGTTCTCCCTGTGCTTGGTGGGTTTCCTCCCACAGTTTAAACACATGCAGCATTTTCAAATTGCTCATAGTGTGTGAATGAGTGTGCCCGGTGATCAGGGTGTACCCAGACTTTCCTGGGATGAACTACAGGCCTCCCATGACCCTGTACAGTATAAGCGGTATAGAGAATAGGTGAGAGAGTGAAAGTTTAAAACTATTCGAAAGGTAATTCGACATGTCTCAGACCTATTGTTTGGATGGCCAGTCATTCATGACATCAGACAAACATTATAATGAGAAAATACCCGAAAGAAAGTTATTCCACCAGCTTTAAAATGAGAGGAACAAGGGGATTCCCCTGAGTTGGCAGTTTTTCACATAATTGCACGGTTTAGACATACCACGTTGTGAGAAACAGAATCCTTCCCTTTGCTGTGTTTAGTGGGAGACTCCACACTGTTCCAGCATGCTCTTCTTTGGAGCTGCTAAGACTTGCACTTGCAAGTTCAAGGACTGTCATTCCACTATTACGTAAGTCAGAAACATCCAATGATTACTCTCGCCTCTGTACTCTTGCATAATCTCTTTGTGTAACATTTGCTCTATATACATATGCATGCCTATCTTCATACTTATAAAAAAAAGAAACTGGCCAAATATGGACTCTGAGCAATGCACAGTGTAGGTGTCTTCAGGTTTGCCACCAATTCAGTGAGTATCCAAAAAAGCATGTGCTGAGAACACACAGAGCACAAGGCAAGCTTACACAAGAATTGACTCGTAAATTCCTTGAAATCCAAGAGGCAGGAATCATTGCCAAGGTATTCTGAAGTGAAGATCTACCACTTCACAGGGAGGGGTAGAGCTGTTGACAGCAGAAGACCAGTAGGAGGTCCGCTCTTTCTTTGCATTTCCGTCATGCATTGGAACAGTGAAGGAGGTGAACAGATTTTTATTGCCAGCAAAGCTACACCCACGCAAATTGCGGCTGGTAAAAGTTCATGCCTGTCTCATCAGTTGGAGGGGGGGTGACAAACTGATTATCCTGTTTTGTCAAAACTTGAAAAGAGGGCCACCAGTCCCGATGAGAGTTAACTGGCTGTTTAAGAGCTCACTTATCTTGTTGTGCTTTATTCCTTTGGCAAACCTAAGTGCTCCGCTGAGAGCTGTGGAGAATTTTTGACCACATTGAAGGACAGTGTCATTGCTCTATTGCTGCATGTTTTCTTTTTTTTGTGTGTTTTTTTTTTTTTTTTGCAAGGTTGCTGTACAGTAGCCTTTAGCATGGACTAAGCAGTGATGCGATGTTATCTTTTGCCTTTCTTTTCTCCTAATCCCTCTGGTGAGCATTATTTGATGTTATCATTCCTAAGCATGGTGTATTTTCTTTCAGTCATCTAGCAGGCATTTATTATTATTATAAGGCATTTAAAAAACCAGTAGCCAGGTAGTGGCTAGTAAAATGGCACTGGCAAAAAAAAAAAAAAAAATTTACACCTGTTAGACGCAAACCAGTTAGAATCCGCCAATCTCATTGCAGCAACTCAGTGCACTGTAGACATGGCTAAGATGATGTGCTGAAGTTCAAATCGAGCATCAAAAAGGGTAAGAAAGGAGATTTAGATGGTATCAGAAAAGCTGTGTTTCTGAGTATGTTGTCTGGGTGAAAATGCCAGAGGTCAGAGGAGAATGGCCAGACTGGTTCAAGCTGATAGAAAGGCAACAGTAACTCAAATAACATCTCATTAAAACTGAGGTATGTCAAAGAGCATCTCAGAACGCACAACGCACTGAGGCACTGGTGGAAGGGGAGATTTGCATCATGGATGTGCAGTCAACAAATCTCCAGCAACTGCATGATTCTGTCATGACAATATGGACCACAATCCTAAAAGAATGTTTCCAGCGCCCTTTGAATTTATGCCACTTTATGATTTCATTCAGTCACCTTTAGCTTTGATTACAGCACATAACGTGGTGACCAGTCCATTGATTTCTCATGCTTCCAGAATTTGAGGCCTGGAGTATGCCTGTGCCATTCAGGAAGAAAAACTCCATACATGTGATAACCTTGTCATTCAGTACATTCAGGTCATTGGCTGACCTTTTTTTTTTTTATTGCCACATAACGGTGCTAAGCTGGTGCTAGACCTGACCAACTGAAGCAACTTCAGATCATAACTCTGCCTCCAGAGACTTCATGTGCTTTCCTCTCACCCTGATGGGCACATCACTATGAAATACAGTAGGGTCAATTTGGACTCATCACCTTTTTTTTTTTCATTGCCCCAAAGTCTAATCTTTATGCTTCCTAGCAAATTGAAACCTTTTTTTCCCAAATTAGTTTCACTAACTAATGCTTTCACTATTAAACATTTGTTTTTTTTACCTTGCAACTTCACCAAGTGTTTAAGTGATCTCCATTCATAATTTCTTTCGGACCACATTTCTTCCACAAAATTGATGGCTCAGCACTATGCTTCCTGGTTTCGATAACGTGTTGATAGGTTCTTAACCTAGTTCCAGCAATTTCAAATTTCCTTAGTTGTTTTATTTGCTTGACACAGCCCAATAATTTGACCCTTCTGAACTGGTGCCGTTTTTTTTTTTTTTTTTGGCCAGGCAGTGTATATTAGCGAATGCCATTGTTATTAAATGTTTTTCATTGTTTGCTATAACACACTAAAGTACTCTTTCTCCTTATCAGTTACAGTGACACTAATCGATTGTGTGGTATTTTGTAAAAAGATGCTGCTACAAAAGTCCTGTTCTGTATTTTTTGCATATGTATCAGTTTTCACTCTGATTGGTTTATATGTCCTGCAGGACTTCTAGTCTACTAGGACTTAGCAGTGGTGCTTATGTACTGCATTTATTTTTCAGACTGGCATTAGACTTTACTGTCTTTTCTTCGCAACAGTTCTCACTTCTTGGCACTAAATGTTACTCGAACTAACAGTAATTGTCCATCAATTCCTAAAAGGCAGAAAACATTATTAGATTTAAGGTCACTGAATATATTATTTAATTTGCTCAGCGAGGTCTCTCCTGTTTTGAGGTCTTTAACCAGTAATAAGCGATAATATGATTTAAAGTCTCAGGTTGCACCTATTTGCAGGTAGATGTCGATGTTCAATGGCAGGAGGAAGTTTTCTCACCAGTTAATTAGCTTTTTTTCTGCCACATTATCCCCCCTTTGATCAGTGAGTGAGGGGCTGTGAGAGGGGAAATGTGTAACCGTAACACCACTGGACACTTATTGACCAGTGTTTTCCCTGGGTTAGGGTTTGTCATTATTGAAACGACTCTCAGTAAAGTGCGTAATTGAGGCATTTCAAAGCAGGTTAAATGTACCCCTGAATTAATTAACTCTTAATTTTTTTTGGGTGCCGTCTGGTAGGATCAAAATATAACAACTCATTTTCCCCAGAGTGTCACTTATCAACACTAGTATGATGGGATATAGTATGTAGCACAGCTTGGTGGAGATCCAATGCCCTGTGCCATGTGGAGTTCATCACGGGATTGCCTGCATTCAGTACGAGCGGTAGAATGGCAATTGATTTGTACTGCATTATCTCGAAAGGAAGTCGATCTGGGAAGGGCTTTCCAAAGATAGCTGGGTAGCAAAGGAGGGAGAGAGGGGGAATAGGCCACATTCTTTCTCTGGGGTTGAGTTTCAATACTGATGGGGCAGTTGCCTCTGGCGCTCCTTCTGCTGATCTCGTCCTTCTCTGGGAACATACCTATGGTTCCTTTAGCATTGGGCCGCACACAGTCTGTGTGTGTGTGTGTGTGTGTGTGTGTGTGTGTGTGTGTGTAGGGGGTGTGGGGGGCGGGGGGGGCGGGTCTCAGGGTCCC
>JAOVVB010000015.1:10511936-10525437 GCA_028570985.1 Heterobranchus longifilis
ATAAATATTATCATTAGGAGGTTTGTTCAATAAAATTCAAATTATACCCTAATAGTTGATGACTAGAAAATTATACTGACTGTCATTTGCATTTACTAATTATGAAAATCAGAGAAAGATATCATTTGCGTAATAATTTGGAACAAGGTGTAATTATAGTGTGTATGTAATAGTATTCATATTATGTGGCTGTGCCAAATGTGCTAAATGAGATTAAAAAAAAACTCTGCTCTTCATATGATCCATTGGTTTTGAAAGTGATTGTTAAATGGGTAAATCCAACATTAAGACCAATGATCTGTCTATGAGACAAGGGCATATCCAGTAAAAAAAAAAAAAAAAAATACTGGTGTACTATTGTAATAACCAGACATGGAACTGGTCACCCAAGGAAAAGAACTACAGTTAAGGACAGACATTTGAAAGCTGTGCAAAAAGCCTCAGCCAGTGACATCACCAGTAACAAGCAGGGGTGAAGGTATCATAATGCATCATTCAAAAAACGAATAAAGGCTTCAAGCTCAGTATGGTGATGAGATTCTTAGTAAAACATTTACTAAGATGCACACATTTTAAAGATGGCCATACGTCTGTGAATGATGAGTCTGGCTGACGTGAACATTGCGAAAGAGACACATCTGTCTGTGGGAACTGTGCATACAATCAATCATGCACACCACTTGCACATTTCAGGAACTCGGCTGGGAGCTCTCACCACATCTCCAGTTTACTTCTCATCTTGCTCTAAGCCATTTCCACATGTTTGGGCAGACATGAAGCAGGCAGTCCGATCATGGCTCTGGTGTACTGGGAAAAATTTCTACCTTGATGGTATTTAATCACTAGTGAAATACTGTGTTAAATGCATTAGTGTAGGAGGGGATTATATAGAGGGAAGTTTTTAACTCTCATTGTTATTCTGTACAACCAAAAGTCCCACTCACTTGAATGCCCCTTAATAAACCACTCAAGGATGTGGGGCCTCAGTGACCTGCTTTAGTACCTTTTTTTTTTTTTTACATTTTTAAATTTTTTTTTTTACATGACCACATTGACTGCCCTTCTCGATTCGGAAGCGTAACGCCCATGCCACAAAAGTGACAAAGAAAGATAGGAGGGGCCAGCAAGGTGCACACTTGAAACTAGTAAAATCCTTGGTATTAAGCAGACTACTAGCATGAATCGATTTTCTAAGTGCCGTACCTCGCTAGCTCCACAAATCCTAGTTTGAACACAGTAAATCAAATGCTTATGAAATATTTTACAAATATTAATTATTTCAAAATAGTCGCTTACAATTATGAATGAAATTTGTGTCAGCTTACACTAATGTGGTTCTGAAGTCTTCGCCCTTAGATGGGTCATCTACTAAAGTTTACATGAGTCAATACAGAAACGAAACTGGCTCTAAGATGGCATCCAGGGTTCCAAAAGAGGAAGTTGTCAGGGCGAGTGAGCCAAGGCATGTTAAAAACTGTACTGAAACAGGGTGAAGGTTAAGTTAAGTTAAGCCTTTATTAGTTCCTTTTTCCTAACTGAGGTTAGAGCACAGGGTCAGGCATGATACAGCACCCCAGGAGCAAATAGGGTTAAGGGCCTTGCTCAAGGGTCCAACAGTGGCAACCTGGCGGAACTGGGGATCGAACCACCGATCTTCCGATCAGTAACTCAGTGCCACTTATGGGTAACCTCTTGCCTTGAACTTTAAGGCTGCGCTACAGTAACATTTTCAAGTGTGATATGTAAAAGTATAAAGTACATTACTTTTTATCTTATTGTGTATGGCTTTTCACATGTAGCCAGCATTCCAACAGTATATCGCTCATGTGTGGTACTTTTGACTCGTTCCAGAAAAACAAGGGACCTCATAGGTTGGGTGATTTAATAATCATAAATGTCTCATTTCACACAGCAGAGTGAGACGCCTCTAACGTGGCAGGAGAGACTCAACATTATCAAAGGCACAGCAAAAGCTGTACATTACCTGCACACTGCCCAGCCTTGCATGGTTATCTGTGGAAACATAACAAGGTATTATTCAATGCCTATTACACCACCATTGAGTAACATACAGTACACAGCTTCAGCTGTTATACCAAGTTACGAGTTCCGGTTTAATTGCGCCTGTGTTCTGCAGTTCAAACATTCTCCTGGATGAACGTTTGCAGCCCAAGCTGTCTGAGTTTGGAATGGCTCGTCTCAGACCTCACACTGTTAACCAGAGCTGCACCATCACCATGGACACGGGTCCCCGCAGCAACCTGGCCTACTTACCAGAGGAGTATATACGTGATGGAAAACTGTCTGTCAAATTAGACATTTACAGCCTTGGGATGGTCAGTTGGTGATTCCCTCTTCCCACGCATACACACCTTTGTCTTACTACACTTAGACTGAGCTTCCTTTTAGACAATTAGTAAAGCAGCTACGTAATGCTTCGCCTATATCTAATACTAACCCTTAGTAACTCCATTAACAGGTCATTCTGGAGACGTGCACAGGCAAGAAAGTGATCCAGGAGACACCCAAGCAAACATTACTGGTAAGGCAAAAATGTTTTCACTGATGATACACCCTTTGTTAAAATGAGCATAAAAGAATAAGATGATATATTGAGCTTGGATTGGATTTTGTACTCATATTGTTGTAGGACTCTTTTTTTTTTTGTCTCCGCAAACCACTGGCCTTAAACGATCTTCCTGTTATGTCTAATGAGGTTAGAGACATTTTCAGCTGCTTGTGAAACATTTTAAGCTCCATTATATTATTTTTATGTGCATGTGCACTTCAGTTATTTTAAAAATAGATTCTCAAATCTGGAGTGCAAGATTGTCATTGTAAAACATTGATTTGTGTTGGGATGCAATCGTCGCCAAAAAAAGCTTAAAACATGAGGAATCTACCACCATAATTTATAATAGATTTACAGGATTTATCTTGTAATCTCATAAATATTCTTATTTGTATGTAGCAATTGTAATACAGTTGTTTGAGAAAACTTGTGCCTCCTTGAATAGGATGAAATAATAATTCTAGATTTTTCATTGCATTGTCTTAGAGGGACATGTTGAGTTTAGCGGCAGAAGAGAAGGGCTGTGTAGATGCCTGCCTGTGCTTTTTGGACTCCAGAGCAGGACAGTGCTCCACTTCAGCTGCCCTCTCTCTGCTGCGCCTGGGCCTGGAGTGTACCAGCAGCCGAGCCCGAGCCAGACCAAGCATGGACAATGTGAATACCTCATTTGTGAAAAATGCATGCTACACTTTTTAATACAATTTTACACATACTAACAATAAACTCTTTTTTTTCTCTTAGGTCTTAGAGAAGCTTAATGCACTTCTCCCTTTGCCTTGTGACTTGGATGAGCAGCCACGGACCTTGAATGACATGACATCACCATCCATACCTCTCCCTGATCATGGGCTGCACTCCAGCCTGCCTGAAGAGGATGATGAAATCATAAAGCCTAAGCTCCTTGAACTGTCAGAACCTCGAGAGTGCAGTCAGTCAGAGGTCATTTTTGTGGGTAAGAAGGAAAGTGGCTTGTGCCCGACCAGTGGATCTGTCCTGAAGGGAAGGACAGACGATGCAGCCGTGCAGTGCCTTCAGACAGAGTTTGCTCCTGCACTGGATTTATACAGCAGCTGGCCTGTTGAGTGCAGCTGTGCAGCCGGAGCAGAAATGGGCTGCGAGGACTGCTGTGCCAATGGCTTTAGCCACAATCCCTCATTCATCCCTCAAGGCATGTAATAAAATGTGTGTTTTGGGGATGAAAGCCATTTAAACATAACATTCCATGTTGCACCACAACACCACACGCCTACATTTTCTGTGTCATACAATGCTTCAATTGGTTTAAAATGAGACACTGTTTTTTTTCTTATGCTTTCTAGATGACAGAAGACAGACTTGTCAAAGTACAGTTGAAAATCCTGCTAAAACACGACTCCGGGATAAAATCCAGTTGTACAATCAAGGTTTACTCAAGACAGAGGAACTTCTTTCAATGACATCAGACTGATTCACTTTGTATTGTACATATCTGGAATTGTAAATATTTCAGCAATACCTCAATGACTCATTTGCCAAAGGATTTACGTAAATCACAATCTCACCTATTTAAGTCAAGTTTTTAAAACACTGCCGTAATAATTTATAGGAAATATTATTTTCTAGGTCATGGACGATCATATATTTATAAAGGTCCCATTTATTATTATGCTTAGCCGTTTTTTCTTATCATGTCTATAAAACATGTTTTAATTTAATTTTAAGTCATTTTAGTTGATGTAACTTCATCTGCCTTAACAATGTATAGACAGTTTTCACTCACCCAACCCATATTTCTAATTTATATTTATAAAGCAGATTCAGAAAATTATTATTATTCGTTTGCTTGTTTGTAGCCTTTTTCATAAAGTGACAAATAACCGGTAATATTGTCTTTTTATCCTCATGACTTAACTGCAATAAACTAAATGTATTGATGTTAAAGAATTTGCTAATTTCAAAAGCAAAACATAGTAAATCTCTTTATTGTAGGGAAAGCGGTAGCTCAGCGGTTAAGGAGCTGGATTACAGATGCTCAGAAGATTCAAACTCCAGCATCACTAAATTGCTTGATCAAGGAACTTAACCCTGAGATGTGTAATGACATAAAATCTCAGTTTTATCACTCGGGATAAGTGACTTTGGATTTCTAAATGTAAAATAATGTTTTATAGAATTTTTTTTTTTCAAATTGTCCCAGTTCATAGATTGTTGAGAGATTAATGAGGTTTCATATGTACAAGTAACTTTTTTTGTCCTCACATTTGTATTGTATAATGTATGTCATGACTGTATGTCTTAATTGGAAAGCTGGAGCATGTACAAAAACATTCCCATACTACAACACCTCTATGTTATAGTAAAGACTGTTTAGGCTGAGAGAGCTACAATACACTGAGCCTTTCCACTGTGGCAGACGACTACTTGGTCTGAATATTTGATGGCTCCTGTCTGGTCTAAATAGTACCACATACAGCAAGTCATTGCTGAGTAACAGCAAGTCATGACCTGCAGGCTCACCTTCACCTTCTTGTTCCTAAAAACCGCAAATGTACCATAGACATCTGGATTCAATCCTAGAGTAATTTGCTCATCATTTCAAACAAGGTGAACCTATAACCAGAAGAAGTAGTTTACTACTTCACAGAAACGACTGGGAAAAGCCGTACTCAAGCAATACTCCATCCTGGAGAAAGTAAATCAAGCTCAGGATTGAACTAAGCTGTGAGGTAGAAACACAACCCATACCTGCTACCCATACCTGTTTGTTGTCTCAGTTAAATAACTAGCTGGAGGGAGTGCTGACATTTTTAACCTTTTAAAAACATGCAAACCCCATGCACACAGACAAGAGGTGGGAATCGAACCCTCGATCCTGGAGGTGCGAGGCTACAGTACCGCCTCACCAGAATTCTAGTTCAATAAAATAATACTACTACTAGTTATAATAATTATGATAGACAAGGTCACAGTTTATTGGTCAAATTGGTCAAAAATGTAACACATTTTGTTAGAGACATTTTATAATTAAACTCTGGGTGCCTCTATATGCCTGTACAGAGTAGGATCATTGGCTAGATTAGAGAAGAAGCCACCTTTGAGATTACTGTAGGTACGATTACTTTGAAGTATTTTTTTCCTGAAAATGTAATTGATTAATTATTACTCACTCATTGTCTACTGTATAATGCTTTATCCTATATACAGGGTTGCAGGGGGGCCAGGAACGTATCCCATGAGGCTTAGGGAACAAGGTGGGGTACACCCAGGACAGGGTGCCAATCCATCGCACACACAAACACACACATTCTCACACTACAGGCAGTTTGGGAACGCCAATTAGCCAAATCTGCATGTGTTTGTACTGTGGGAGGAAACCGACCAAGCATGAGGAGAACATGCAAAGTCCATGTACACAGATCTGAGGTGGGAATCAAACCCAGAGCATGGAGGTGCGAGACGACAGTGCTAACTACTATGCCACTGTATTATTACAAATATTACAAATATTCAATTGAAGTTTGCATTAGACAGAAATAACACCTAAGTATAAGAATGATGTACACATTTACACAATGATGTACTTTCCACCTTTAGTTATTTGGTACGAGGGATAATGTAATAAATGTTTGCCCAAATTTTTTTACAAATTGAAAAGAGAAATGAGGCAAGATTTAAAAAAAAAGAGGAACTGAAGTTGCGGTTTTAAATAATCTCCAAGGACGTGTCTTGAATTTGGTAGAAATGTGAGAAGTTTTTGTCCTGATCTCAACCCCTTACTCTCTTCCCCTTTCCAGTGCTGTTTTTGACTCAGACTGTAATTCACACTCCGCACCAGCTGGTGGCGCAAAAGCGTTTACCAACACGCAAAAAAGAAGGAGAAGAAGTAGCATGTCAGGTGACTTCCCGCGCCGTTGAAGATAAACCGCGAATGAGTCAGCTGTATGTTTTCACTGCGTCGAGTGTAATAGAGTCAGAACAGTATGAAGGGCAGTAAATCCGTTAAGCTGGTGGGTTACATTTTACCAACAAAGACAGATAACGCGGATGAAGCGTCCGAGAACGAAGAAGAAGAGGAAGAGCCAGTGCCAGAGTTCCTGGACATGAAGGAAATGGATTCTGTGTCCTCTGGAGGAGTCCTATTCCAGCAGGCTGTCCCTCCCGCGGGTGAAGGTAGAAAGTACATTTTATCATTTGGGAGTAAATCAACGTGTTAGTGTTGCATAAATTCCAGTGCATTAGTGTCTTTCTAGCCAGACTCGATTCCCGTCTCTGTTGCCCATTGTGTCCAGGGTGTACCCCACCTTGTGCCCTAAGTCTCCTGGGATAGGCTCCAGGTCCCCCACGACCCTGAATACAGGATAAAGCAGTGTAGAAGATGAGTGAGTAGTGTCTTTCTAGCTCTGTGACACACACACTCACAATGTGATGGGAACTCTCAGGATTGAGACTAAACCGCTGTGTGACCACAAGGAAACTATTGGTTAGTGAGACTAATCAGAAAAAACCTTTCATTTTCTAGTGAGCATAAAGATTGAATTTTGGACCAGTAGAAAATGTCATGTGGTGTAATGAGTTCAGATTGATCTTGTTCAAAAGCGATGGACTCATCAGGGTAAGAAGGGATGCACATGAAGTGATGCACCTATCATGTATCGTGCCTCTTATATCTTCAGCCCTTGTCGACATCACTCAAATCCTTATTCTTGCCCATTTTTTTTTGCTTCCAACACATCAAGGTTCAGGAAAAAAAGGTTTACTTGCTGCCCAATATATAACACCCATTTCCAGCCACCATTGTAATGAGATATTCAAAGTGTACCTACTTTCAAAAGGCCCAAATTGCGATGGCTGGACAACTGGGTCAGAGCTCCAAAACTGCAGCTCTTGTGGGATGTTCCTGGTCTGCCATGACCAAGGCACTGATGCACATCAGTGGTGAAGGCTGCCCCGTGTAGTCTGACCCCTTAGAAGAGCTACTGTAGTTTAAACTGAGGAAACTGTTAATGTTGGCACCAATAGAAAGGTGTCAGAACACACAGAACATCACTGTTTTTTTGACAAAGGGGGACCTCTTTACTCAATATTAGGCAGGTGTTCATAATGTTATGGCTGATCCATGTATATAAAACAGAAATTCTTGTTTGGCCATCAGGTAGTTAGGAAGGTAGGCAACATCATCATCAACCTTTATGTACTGTATGTTGCAGCACCTGGTGTTTTAGGCATCTCTCACTGTGTAACAGTAGGCAGTGTCGACACCTTTTATGTCATACTGTGAGGTACTGTAATAATATATCTGCTGAAATGTGGCGCAGCGTGAGGAGTGGCCGCGGTGTGACCGCACACTCCCTTTGCCGGTAATGGTAGCATGCAGCGGTCAGGATCTGCACGTAGGTAATTCCGTTTGGCTGGAAGTGTTAGTTCCATCACATGCGTGACACAGGTGTTCCTCATTGAATGTAACAGTAGGCAGCGTCACCAGTGGCGAAAACCGGTACGTCAGGCTGAGCTCATAGCTACTGAAACTCCAGATCAGACCAACAGGGAAAACTTGGTGGTCATGGGATTTGAACCTGGGACCTTCCAAACCATAGTACAATGCCTTAAAAACTGAGGTACCTCTGACCCAGAACTGGCCAAACATTGAGTGCTGTATTTAAAGCTAAGTGTATCTAACCTTCTGCATGTCCACCTTCATCACCTCCATAAACCTCCTCTTGGGCCTTCCTCTTCTATTCCTGCTTGGCAGCTCCATCTCTTAACATTCTCTTCCCGATACACCCCTCATCCCTTCTTTGCACATGTCTAAACCATCCTAAACTGGCCTATTTAACTTTGTCCACGAATTGTCCTACCTGCACTAATATACTCATTCCTTATACTGTCCATTCTTGTTACCCCCGAAGCAAATCGCAGCATCTGCAGCTCTGCTTCCTATTTTTTTGTCATCGGCAAAGTCTCCAAACAGTACAACATTGCTGGTCTAAAGTTTACTACCACCCTGTTAACGATCCCATTCATTCTTGCCAATACCTTTCTGTCACAGATCACTCCTGCAACTCTTCTCTACCCATTCCAACCCAGACGCACTCTCGTCTTTACTTCAGTGTGGCCAAACTCCCCATTTCTTTTGACGTTAAATATTTCATCTCCATGCAACTGCACCTTTCCCCCTTTCATATACAGTATACACACACGTGCTCCAAATATAAAAAAAAACCAAATACGAAATATGCATTGCAGATTCACAATTCAAATAAGACCATAATTTATAAATAAGAAAAATTAATAATGAAAATTTGCAGATTAAAGAAATGCTCAAGGATGAGGTGTGTTGATACATATACTACCCATTTACACTTTCCTGTAAAAACAAATGCACAAACGCACACATGCGATAACCCATGATGCACATATTGCATTGTTTTGCTGACAAAAATATGACTGAGATCTGTGTGTATTACAAGTTTAATAAATCTGATCAATTACCACCTTCTGTGTTGAGTTCCTTTGCTTAGAATTTCTGGCTTCATAGTTTTTTCCAAATGATCTTTATTTTTAAATCTTTCTGCATTGCTTTGTGTCCAGTGGATTTCATGTTCCGTGGGAAGAAAGTACGTGTGAAAGGCCGATTCCCTCTCTGGAACCCATGGTGGGAAATCTCCTGCAATGCCCAGCAATACAGCCGTAAACTGGTGGTCAACGGCTACCCATCCTACACACTCCGGACAAACTTGAAAAATGACTCGCACCCTTTAGTGTCTCTCTTCCTCAAGGAGTGTGATGTGGCCACTGATTTTGTCACTCGTTTCATGGAATGGCTTCCAAAAGACAGATATGTGGAGCTCATGAATGTTGAGGAAGCTCTGTGCGATTTTGGAAAGAGCATCAACAGCGAGGATGAAGCAAATTATGTAAAATCTCAGATTTCTTCATCAGGTATTGGGAGCATGTTGTTGAAATGCTTGTTTTCTAATACAATGCAATACTTTTTTCCCTCTGTACTTTTGTAAAAATGTTTTTACTCTTCTTTAATTATAATACTTTGCACTGATTACAGATTGCATGTAAAATGTATTTCAAAACTCATATCCACTTTGGCTAGACAAGAAACCTACTGATATCACTTGTGTAGTAGCAGCCATAAAGAGATATTCCATCAATTTCTCATAAAGTTAAAGATGTAACAATGTTCTAATATTGTTTTTTTTTGTTGTCATCAAATAGATGCAGGTTTTCATGTAAGAGCTGCTGCTGTTTATCCTTGTATCATGAAATACCTAACAACGTTGCTGCCAGGTCAGTTTATCAGTCTACTGGAAAAAGGGAAAGATGAAGATAAGGAACAGCATTCTGAAAATAATGAACAAAACATGGAGGCTTCTCCACAGAAATGTCAAAAGGTTTCCTTATTAGCCAGACTGGAAGAGCTCATCAAGAATGATGTGTGGAAGTTTGGCTTTGGCTATGTGAGTAAGACTAATTTTAACTGTTTTTATGAAAGATTTTTGAGCCATCTAAATGTAACATAATATAAATAATTAGCTCTAGTAATATATACTTGGATAAAATAAATAATTAGATAAATAATTACTAGAGATGAAGAAAATTGATTCACTTTTGTGTTTGAAGTTAGTTTGTAGTTTTTAAATACAGGCTTAGGTTTTAAGTGAGAAAACTACAGTGGAACTTTGGATTGAGAGCATAATTTGTTCCAGAAGCATGCTTGTATATCAAATCACTCGTATATCAAAACAAATGTGTCCCATAAGAAATAATGAAAACTCGGACAATTTGTTCCACAACCCGACAATATTCATATAAAAATAGTTAATAAAGAATATAAAGTAAAATCGTGGCTGGGGTGATTGAGATCAGAGAGAGGAGAGGAGGAGGGGGCTCCTATAGTTATAGTAATCAGTCCACTGGTGTTGACTATACAACTGACGCACACGCACAGAGACCGAGCATGGGAGACGATTACCCACAATTCCACAGTGCGCGTGAGAGAGAATAACCATTGGCTCGGGTGTGATCATGTGATGCTCGGCATCAAAACAAGAAGTGAAAGTGTGCCACATGAAACGCCACGATACTTGATACTCGTATATCAAGATTCCCTTGTTTAAGAAGTCAGTATTTAAAAAAAATTTTTTGCTTGTCTTGCGAAACGCTTGCAAACCGGGTTACTCGCAATCCGAGGTTCCACTGTACTGCGTAAGGAATGAGCTACATTTAATTTCCAGAATTTTTTTTTTTAAAGTTCAAGGTCTTAAAATTGTAACAAAATCGAAAAAACAATGTATTAAATTAGGACATTTATATATAAATGTAAGTGATACTTACATAATCATAAAATTTACTGAATCGGCAGCTAGGTATCATGATGATATCATATCGGGTGGTGGCTGGTGCAAAACAAAGCATCCACTGTTGATCGTGAAACGATTTCATATGAAACTAAATTCAGCAAGGGTGTTGAAAACTGTCTGTAGGCGAGTGTGATGGTAGTAGACTCTCTCTCTTCTGTTAATCAGAGTGACACTAACCAGTCATGTGTGCAGAATAGGGTGCTTAATGCTGCCCTGGGTACTTCAGCATGAACAACAGTTTGTAAAGAAGCAACGACTGGCTTCATATGTCTTGTTTGGAACACATGCTAACCCTAATCTTTCTTGGGTAGAGGTTATGATGTTGAAAACATAAAGCTAGCTAGAAAAGACTTGCTATATTAAAACCAATGCAGTAAGTTAATACATAAAAGCAAACACTATTGTTGTTTACTATAATAAGTAGTTTCTTCCATTCTTTTCCATAAAATTGCAGGCACTTTATTGCATTTTACATCTAAATAATACTGTCTCTCTCCATTAAATGTTTCATTTATTCATTTTCTTAATTCAACAGATCATGTATAAAGAGTTCCGTTTAGTCAGATGTGAGACTAAACTGAGGGACTTTAAGTCATGTGACTTATTCAGCAAAATGTCTTCTGATCAGCAAAATGCCCTTGAGGTGTACAACGAAATTAAAATCTACTGTAGTCGTTCTGGGCACACATACATCCCCATGAAGGTTCTGGAAGAGAGGATGAAGATACCAGAAGTGAGCATTTGGGAAGCTGTGGCCTTCCTACGAAAGCATGGAGTACTGGTTAGAGAAAAGGATAAGATTGCTCTGAGGAGCCTCTATGAGTATGAGAGAGACATTGTTGAATGTCTTCACCAGATTATTGTCGGAGACCCCTGGGAAATTGATCTGGATGTGAAGGAGGTTCTTCGCTCTATGGCGCGTGAGAGAATAAAAACAAAACAGCCTGCCACCAAATCAAGTTCTACTGCCTCAGGAACAAATGGAGATGATGATGAGTCCGGTCAAAACACAGAGTCAGATGACTCCGTGGATAAAGAACCAGAGACCACTTCTATAACTCTGGACCCAGACCAAGTGCGAGCAGCAGAGATGATGTGTGCTAATGCCGTGACAGTGATCAGTGGAAAGGGGGGCTGTGGCAAGACTACCGTGGTCAGTAGCATCTTTACAGCTGCCATGGATCAACAGAAGGAGAAAAGAAAGGATAATGACAGCATCAGGGAGGAGGGTAAGGAGGAGGAGCCATTAGAGGTTCTCCTTACTGCTCCCACAGGTAGAGCTGCAGCACTACTGACAGCGAGAACCTGCTTCACAGCTTATACCATGCATCAGGTTTGTTGGGTCTTAGTTTCTCTCACTATGGCTATGCTCACACTGCTGCCCTAAAGTGGCCTAAAACTGTTTATTATTTATTTATTTACTGTATTTATTTTTTATGAATTGCTCATATGTGACTCAGATCTGGGCCCGTATTCCCAAAGCTTCTTGAGCCTAAAAGTTGCTCCTATTAACAAAACTCTAAGAAAATTCTTACAATTATGTCATTTTCTTAGAATTTCCCCTTAAATTTAGGACTAAATCTTAATAAAGATAAAAATGATTCACGAAACATCTAATCGATATAAACAGCTCCTTAGGTAAAAATTAAGTGTAGAGAGGAGTCTTAAGAGTTTCTATAGCAGAGGACAAAATGGCAGAAAGAAGAAATATTCCCCAAATACTGACTGTAAGGCTAAAAGTAAACACTGCTCTTCTGTCCAATTTGGTTTTCTTGTTCTTTTACTTCCTTCCATCTCTCTTGGAATGTTGGCTACATACCATCCAAAAGATGCAACTTAAATAGACAGTCTACCAAAGATTTTACTGTTTAATCGAGTAATCGGATAAAATTAAATTTTGCTTAATTAAACAGCAATGTAAAATATATGAGAGAGGTTTTCTTTTTAGAAAAATCTACTTTTATTTTTTAAATGCATACAGCATTTTATAAAAAATAAAGTCATTATTCACAATACAAGGAATAGCTTAAAGTTGACTGAGATGAATTAAGTGCATTACAGTGCCATACATTCATATTTTAAAGCCTTTTCTGAGATGCAAAAACTAAGTCATTTGAAATACCTTGTTTAAGTATCAAAAAAACTAAGGCACACTGTTATGCGCTAAAATGCCTCCCTGCCACAGATTGCCCCACATATACAGCATGCTTATTTTTATGTTGCTTATTTTAGATCAAAAATTCATTTCGTGTAATTTTTCATCATAAAATATTTATTTTGTGTAAACATTTTTGTATTACATGACAAAGCCGTGCAAAATAAATGTGCCACAAAATAAACATTATATGAGAATTTGTATTACGTGTCTTAATTAATTTGTTAATTAAAAAAGGGTTAATTATAATAATAAAGTCCTGATCAAAAGTTTAAGACCACTTGAAAAAAGGCAAAAAATGATATTTTGCATGGTTGGATCTTTACACATTTTTTGAGCATGCAATTTAATAAACTGAAACAGGCTGTTTTACAGCTGATCAAAAGTTTAGGACCACACCTCCAAAAAAAACCGTAAACCCCC
>JAOVVB010000015.1:10525537-10536460 GCA_028570985.1 Heterobranchus longifilis
TGACTAAAATGAGAAAATAGAGAATCAAGACCAGCGTTAATAACACTAGAAAAATTGGAGGGGCCAAACATAATACATTTTGTTTTACTCTGATTCACTCAGAGACAGTGTTGTGACAGCCAAAGTTTGATGTCATGCAAACAACTATGACTAGAATTAAGTGCATCAGATGAATTTGGCACAACTGGTAGATAGATTTGTAAATCATCTGCATCCAGATGAAATGAAACATTGTGCTTTAAATTAATAGACCCTAATGGCAGCAGGTACAAGGAAAATAGAACAGGGCCCAAAATGGAACCCTGTGGAACACCAGAGGTCAAAGGGGCTGGGGAGGAAGTGAGATCACCAATCATGACAGAGAAAGTCCTATTTGTTAAATATGAACTAAACCATTGTAGTACGAGACCCTGAAGTCCAACTTCTTGTGCCAGACATGTCAGGAGAATCGAGTGGTCAACGGTATCAAAAGCTGCAGTGAGGTCCAACATCACAAGCAGCACAGGTTTTTAGGAATCAAGGGATAGAAGGATATCATTATGTACCTTCAGGAGAGCGGATTCAGTGCTGTGGCATGTTCTAAAGTTGGATTGGAATTTCTGTAAAACATGATGTTTTTTCTAGAAAAGACTGCAGCTGGATAGAGACATTTTTTTCTAAAACCTTAGATAAAAAGGATAAATGAGACACTGGTCTAATATTACACAATACTACAGAATCAAGATTGGATTTCTTGAGAAGAGGCCTGATCACAGCGTGCTTAAAGACATTTGAGACAAACCCTGAACTGAGGCAACTGTTAATAGATGAGAGGTGACATGGGTCCACTGTGATAAAAACCTGTTTCAGCACCCCAGTATCATTAAGCCAAGGGTCAGGTTTGATTTTCATGGGTCTGTCCTTGTAAGGTGCAATGGAGTCAAAAATCCCTGAGCGGGTAGAGTAGAGGGTGGAGACAAAATCCTCTGGGCACAGGGGAGAAGCTAGCTCCTCCTGGATGTAAAAACTAGTGTTCATGAACACATCAGCAAACTCTCCAGCTGTGGTGGAAGTAGTGGTATGGCGGCAGCAGGCTGGAGTAAAAGATTTCAGTAGTAGAGAGTGGAAGAGTAAATTCAAATATAACAGGGACGTGGTCCGAAATACAAATATAAATTATTTCTGAGATAGATACTGGAAGTCCATGTGAAATTACAAGGTCCAGTGTGTGGCCATGCTGATGCGTAGGATCATTTAATGATATCAGGTCAAAGGAGTTTAAAAGACTGAAAGTTATTTACCAGATGGCTGGATGGACAACAGACATGAATATTAAAATCTCCACAAATGAGAAAACTGTCTTTTTTTGGGATTAATTAAAAAAATTACTCTGTAGACTCAGAGATAAAGTTTTTATTGTCTTGAGGTGGACGAAATGATGATGAAATCAGTCACCTTTTAAAGTCATCCCTAAAATGACCGCCAGGTGGCGCAGAGGGACATTTTGCAAAACAGTTGAAATCTCTGTTGCAGTGGATGCGCCTCAGCGTCTACAGTATATTTACATTTTATACTAAATACTAAATAAAATTTATCTGAAATTTGTTTTACATTAATTTATGTAAAAGTAGACATTTCTCATCCTATAAGTATATATTTTTCACATTTGTGATGCAAGTACAGTATACTTAGAGTTTCGGTAAATTTTTTCACACACTCAAGTTCACAGAAACCAGTACAGAAAAGCGCACCCTGTTTGCTATCGTTATTTTACAAAATCATAACGTTTTGTTTATAAGAAACATTAAAAAAATTCTAGGTTAACGTTAGAGCAATTCAGATGATTATCCATATTTGAAGTGAGTTAATGATAGGCGAGCGTTTAGATGTGCCTGGTCCTTCTGCAGTAAACTTTGTTTGGCGTCCGATGTTCATTGAATAATCAGCTTTTGCTGCCCATCCACATGTAAGAAGAAAGTCTGGAATGAATATTAGGTCTTGTGATATGTTCACTTATTTTCCTTAAATGTATATTAAGCAGGAACTGTCATATTTCAACATGTTTGAAGGCGATATAAACAAAAAAAATATATTTCGGGAGATGCATTACTCCGTTGTAAGATGAGCTATGCTGTGTGGAGCTTAGGGACCGCGTAAAAATTTCATGCACTCCATAAAAACTGTCTCTCTCTATTTTAGCAGTATATCACAAGAGCCCTTTTCCCAGTTAAACCATTCTATTTACAGTTATATTCATTTATTGGGAAATAATCAATTGACCCAATAATCAATTAAATATTAAAACTATTGCACTTTTCCCCATAATTTATTTTGATATGCCTCTCTCCATCCCAGAAGCATGTCACAAGAGCTTTTTACCCCAGTTAAACCCATCTATTATCATTAAATTAATTTATTGGGAAATTTAATCAATAAAACCATTGCACTTTTCCCCATAATTTATTTTGTGATACGTCTCACTCTTTCCCAGCAGAATATCACAAGAGCTCTTTCCCCAGATAAATCCCTCTATTTACAGTTATATTCATTTATTGTAATTTGAATCAATTATTGGCACAATAATCAACTAAACAACGAATCCATTGCCCATTTTACTATTATTCCTCTTGTGATATGCTTCTCTCCATCCCAGAACTATGTCCCAAGAAGAATAATGGGAAAATCGGCGATGGATTCGTTGTTTAGTTGATTATTGTGCCAATAATTGATTTAAATTACAATAAATGAATATAACTCTAAATAAGTGAACATATCACAAGACCATTTCATTTTGCATGTAGAGGGACAATATATATATACATACAGTGTATATATATATATATATATACTGTGTGCTGTTACATTGTTAGACAACATGCTAAGAGCTCCATTCACATGCAAGTTTTATATGAATGACCCTATTCAAATGTAGTAAGTGCTAATTGCTGCATTGTGTGGGGGGAGTGACATGCTGATGCATCCCTGTGTCCAACAGAAAAACAAGGGCTTGAATGAAGAAACAAAAATCTTCAATATCATTGTAATTCAAATTATCCAAAAAGTAATCTTCATGCTTTTTTGCTGTGCAACAGTGAATAATTATTTGACCACTATGTTGCATTTCTGGGGTACTATTACTTATACAATATATATTTTTTTACCCCAGACGGTTAAATAAAGCATTCATTGCCGCACTTGAGAGCTTAGTTGTGAGCAGCGGGAGCAGAATATGAAATATAGCCTTCCCAGGAGTTGACTGGAGTTAACTTAAAGGGGGAAAGGGGGAATTTTGTATTTGCATTTGAATATTGTCTGACATGGCAGTACAGTGGTGTAGTGGTAAGCACTGTCGTCCTGCAACTCCAGGGTCCGGGTTTGATTTTCAGCCAGGCTCGAATCCCATCTCTGTGTGCATGGAATTTGCATGTTCTCCCTGTGCTTGGTGGGTTTCTCTGTTCAATTAGGCTAATTGGCATACCCAAATTGCAGGTAGTGTGTGAATAAGTCAGTGAGTGAGTATGTGTATGTGCCCTGCGATGGATTGGCACCCTGTCCAGGATGTATCCTGCCTTGTGCCCTAAGTCTTCTGGGATAGGCTTCAGGCCCCCGTGACCCTGAATACAGGAGAAAGCTCTATAGACGATGAGAGTGTGAGAGTGAGTGTTTGCTGTGTAGCTGTTTTAGAGCAGCAGGTTGGAGGCGGGGATCGTGGTATGTACCAGGTATCGTGATATGAAACAGCCAATGGGAGACATGCGTCCTTCAAATGTGTAGTGCGCACCGAGGTGGTCTGCAGCCGTAAACGGTTTGTGCGTAAATTCAAGTGAAGATGCTGCTAAGCTACAGTTGAGGAAAATAGCAGACTGAGTCTCTGAAGGACAGGGGAGAAGACTGCTGATTCTAAAATATCATCATGTTTTTGTGTGATGAAAAATACATACAAGCTCAAGACACAATGACGGTAAGAGCTTTTTTAATTGTTATTTTAATTCTTATTGTGGCTGTAAACAAAGACGCATTTATTAAAACTGCCGCGTTCATCTATTGCAAATCTTAGGCGAGACTCAGGTACTGTTAACATTACTCTGTCATGTCACTGGTAAGCCGCTGCAAGGATTCACTTACACGTGTAAGGGTAAGGGAGTCAGATAAACAGGGAGAGTTAGCGAGCTCTTTAAGAGCATGTGCATTCATTTCGTGAGAGTCAGTCAGTGTGCTGAAGTATTAGTGTCTGACTGTTATCCAAACAGGTCAAAGTGACTTATTTCACATTTACAGCTGCCTTTACTCTCCAAAATGTAAACTTCCACAAACATTGTGTAGATTTACTTTTAAACGACTCATTCCAGTCAATAAATAAAGGTCAATACACTTCAGTCAGAATAAATTTATATTTTGTGTAAATATTCTCACATATATAATACAGTATATACACTGACACATCATTCCTATTACAGAGAGATCATCAGGCCATGGTGATGATTGTCAGCAGGAAAAGTAAGTGACAACAAATACATGCTGCTTATCAGATAATATAATATATAGCAGCAATCATTTAACTGTGATAAATATGCAATATGTATTGCTTAAAACCTTCTATGTGTTCGTAAGCTGCCTGTGTGTAATATTTACATTAACTTTTTCCAACTGTGTAAGATACTAGCTTGCATTTTTATATCAAACATTGGAACGTGGGAGAAGAGGCATCCAGTAGAGAGACAAATATTTGATGATCTAAAAGTACAGTTGATAATCTGGTTCTCGGGCAACAGAGAAACACATTAACTTTTTCTTTTGAATCTGATATCTTAATTTGTTCTTTTCTTCTCTCTTCCAGTCCAACTTAATGCACCAAGGATCCAGTTGTTTACTGCCTGTTTGGAAGAGGATTGTTCTTTCTTGGATACCTGGATTGTCCATTTTACACAAAGTTATTCAAATTTAGTGACATGTTTTAGATTTTACGTACTTGCACTGTATAATCAGATTCTAAAATGAAAGGTAAAGTTATTTGTCCGCATATATCATTAGAATTTACTACACTTTTACTCTATTATTATTTAACAAGTTCCTTTTTTTTTTTTTAAGAACCACATAGTTTATTGTTAAAAACTTTCCAATCCAACTTTAATTGGAACATTGGGAATCTTGTTTGAAATTGTTTATTTCTTCATATGTTTTTAGTCAAGGATATTTCACAGCAATGTTTAAGTTTGTGAGAGAGAATGTTCCACTGTTAGAAAATGTTCCACTGTTTTAGGATTTTACTCTAATGCTATAAAACTAAACTTTTTTTTTATTGTATTTTGCATCATACCTGTACTTTACTGTGTCACAGTTCTACAGGCTATTTTACAAATATTGTAATCTTGAGTTTGTGTTAACACTTTATTGAACATGTGTGTTCATAGGAATTTTTATTGTGGGTTTTTTTGTCGAGTTTTTGTCTTATTGCTTTATTTGAAGGTGTTTGATCATCAGTTTAGGAAAAATGTAAAATAAAATGTAAAATCTGTAAAAAATTTCCCCCCTAAATGTCTAATGCTTTTGCTTTATTGAAGGTGTTTGTAATAATTTTGGAAAACTGAAAAATAAAAATATTTTGCTGCTACATGTCTAGTGCTGTTTTAATGAAATATGTAAAATTATATAAATTTAGGGAAAAATCTGTAAAATCATGGTGTTTCACTGCTAAACATATAGCGCTGTTGCTTTATTGAAGGTCTTCAATCGTATAAATTTAGCAAAAATCTGTAAAATAACGGTGTTTCACTGCTAAACTTCTAGTGCTGATCTTTAATGAAGGTGTTTAATTGTATAAATTTAGGAAAAATCTGTAAAATAACAGCATTTCTCTGTAAAAGAATTTCTGTAAATTTAATGTTTTTAAGCATAATATGAACTAGAGTATTTTACCTTAATTTTACGTTTTTTGTTTTTTAAGTCATTTCACTTTTTTTTTTACAGTGTAAAGCTAAAGTCAAAGACTCTATTTGTTCTGTATGTTATTTTATTTTATTTTATACAATCTACAGGAAAGTTGTTTTTGTCAAGCTCTAAGCTGTTCCCAATTACTAACCAAGCACAGGCTGCTATGTTTTAAGTTGACGTGTTGCACATGTTGCTTGCCAATAAATACAGTTGTCAATTCATCATATTCCTCTTCTTGTAATTTCAATACTTAGTTTACATTCTTGTTAGATATAGTTTAATAAATAATGCTACATGATAAGGCTTTAAGTAGATCCTGTAATCGGTGATCGGCCCCGAAAATCCTGATCGGGGAACCCCTACTATAAATTGTAAATCAGTTAATCAAATAAACCCAAATCGTTAAAGAATATATATGAAGTATAGTATGTATGTAAGTATAGTAGGTATATATGATGATAGTATACATATGAAGTGATGACACTCAGATCTGCTGCTATAAAATGCAGCAGTAGGATACAATACAAAATCTGTAACCGTACATTTGTGAATAGTAACAGTATAGTAGTACTAGACAATAAACTATAGGCAACAATGAGATAACTTAATGAATTTTTAACATCATTTGTTAACATTTATAATATTATAAACATTAAAGCAACATACCTTTTTAACAGAGAAAGAGGCACAAAACAGGTTGGCTGAAGACAATAGACTGCAGATATGACTAGAAAAACAAAAATTGCACTTTTACGCAACTCATATTACCATTAATTGTCTGACATTTTAAGACAGATGCGATGACTACGTGAAATGCACTTGTTACCACTCGTGTATCAATCAATATACAACCCCTGGCAAAAAGTATGAAATCACCCCTCTCAGATGATGTTCATTCAAATGTTTAATTGTGTAGAAAAAAAACAAGCACATACATGCCACAAAACTATTTTCACTCAACAATCCAAACTTCTGCCTGTATAAAATACTTAAAAAAAAAAAAAACAAAGAAAGATAACTATAGTCAATGAAAACTGGTTTAAAGATTAAATGGAGGAAAAAAATATGGAATCTCACAAATCTGAGGAACCTTGTTTGTAAGTCCAATTTGTTCACAAGTCCAACAAACATTGTCTAGGTACTGGGATACTAACACAATTGGCTATACACAGTATGAAACTAACATGTTGCATGATCTTGTCCTTGTTTTTTAGAACCGTGCCAATGGTTATAAAATTCATATTAAAAGAATGAGCAATGTTGAGCAATTTCTCCATCATTATCGCTTGGCGCTTCTTAGTAGTACCAGCTTCATCGCTGCTGTTTTCACGCTTGCTTCCAGACATCCTGTAATGTACACTGAGCACACTTGCCAATCAATGCATTCTCGTATCTTTGAAAGTTTGTAACTCGAATGTTTGTTTGTAGGAGACTTATTGTATTCAGACCCTTGACTAAGGATTTAAGAATTTTTTTAACAAATCTATGACTTACATAAATTGTCCTTCTCTCTGCACTGCTTTTAGGTCTTGTGGAGTTACAAGCGTACGGAAAAAAGTCCAAGTGGGGAGCCACTGAACTGGAAGTTTGAAAATGTTCGAGTGCTGGTGGTGGATGAGGGCAGTCTGGTGTGTGTGCAGATTCTTTCCTCTATCCTGTCAATGCTCACCAAGCATGCTCAGCTTCAAAAGTTCATCATTCTGGGTGAGACCAGAGTAACTGTATCTGTGTCTACAGTATCGGACAGTCTTTTTCAGTGATTTCATTATAGAGATGTGTTTGATGGCCAAATTGATTTTTTGCTTTTGTGTGATAACAGGTGATCAAAAAACCAGTGTGTAGTAGTAGTAATTGACTGTTATCAATCTTATTATTTAAGAGTGCACTGTATGTCATCATATTATGTTTGTTCTTTTTTTGGGAAAGGGGATATAAGGCAGTTACCCAGCATTGAACCAGGAAATGTCCTCAACGACCTCTTTACCAGTCTAAAGAAGGTGAACTGGGCCATCGAAATGCGTACCAACCACCGTGCTGAATCAGAGCTCATAGTTCAAAACGCTGGATTGTAAGCTGTTTTGTTTTATCTAAAATTAATAATATTTCTTTCTTTCTTTCTTTTTTCCTTTAGTTAATTAATGTTATCTTTGCAGGTCATTTTATTGATGGTATCAATTCTTGTCTTTTGCTCTTTTAGAATAGCAGATATGGGTGTAACTAAAAGGTTTCGTCCTCTAAACTATGATGCTACTGTGGAAATAGGCAAGAATTTCACACTGCCATTACCTGAAAAGAGCTTTATTGAGATCCTTCTCCCAGAACGGCAAAATGATGATGGTACGTACATTAAAATGATCTTAACCTTCAAAGTTATTAAAACATTTTCTATGGCTTGTGTTCTACATACAGTAGATGGACAATAGAAGATCAGATGTGGGTGGTTCAGTAGGAAGCGAATCATTTCTTCTTTACAAATCACCCAAGATTTATTGAAATTTTTTGTTTGGTTTTTTTTGCAATAAAAATAAATCCCAGATCTACAGAATTCCATAAAAGATTTGCTGAAAGGCCCAGCTGCAGGACTTCAGGATGATGCATCATCACAATTTGTTGCCTTCAAGAGGTAAAAATGTCTTGCAGAAATTAAACAGAAAATCTTTAAAACCACCACACTGCTCAACTGATAATTATATTAGTGTCTGTGTGCAGTGTCTTGCAAAAGTATTCATACCCTTTGAACATTTCCACATTTTGGTTTTCAAACATTTTTACAAATAAATTTCTGAAATGTGTGATGTGTATTTGTATGCAGCCCTGCTGAGTCAATACTTTGTATAACCACCATTTACTGTAATTACAGAAAATTTATTGTTTTGGGGTATGTCTCTACCAGCTTTGCACTTTTCGAGAGTGAAATTTTTGCCCATTCTTCTTTGCAAAATAGCTCAAGCTCTGTTATTGGATCGAGAGCGTCTGTAAACAGCAATTTTCAAGTCTTGCCACAGATTCTCAATTGGTTTAGGGGTATCAGAGTAAAGGGGGCTGAATACAAATACGAATACACTTTTCAAATTTTTATATAAAAAATAAATAAACCGGTTATAATGTTCCTTCTATTTTACAATAATGTGCCATTTTGTGTTGGTCTGTCACATAAAATCCCAAAAAATACATTTACGTTTGTGGTTGTAACGTGACAAAATGTGACAAAGTTCAAAGGGTTAAAAATACTTTTGCAAGACCCTGTTATATATGGACACAGTGCTTGGTTAAATTTAGTGCACTAGAATTGTAGCATTAGTACAGTTGATGCTGTGACTGTGATGTCTGTTCTCACATGTGTTTTTATTAACAGGACTGAATGTGCTCTGATTAATGAGATTTGCTGCAAGCATTACTCAGGCCACATCACTAAGTAAGTTTAGCAATAGTTACTGTTTGTATTATTACGTATTGTTAATAAAATATTGCATTTTTACTGTTACCATATTAACATTATAATTGCATTATGTCAGTGTGTAATTTTTATTTTATTTTATTTCAGGAATCATAAAAACAAAATGGACTTTCAGATTGGTGATAAAGTATGTTGCACAAGGAATGGCTACGTGAGAGATCTAGACAAAGAAGATGATGAACCCAAAGACAAGAAGGATGATAAGAATAAAAGCCCAATTAAAAAAGAACGATTGTGCAATGGGGAGATTTTCTTCATTATACAGGTATTGTGGAAAAACTGACAAAGATGAGATTTTATTTTGTACGTTGCAACAAAAAAAAAATTGTAGTAGATACATTTAAAGTTAGCATTTTTTTTTAGAGAGAAAAAATGTGAACAAACCTCTGCGTCAGTACTAGTAATGATGCTGGATCATAAATCCCCTAAGCTACAAGTGTGACCTCTTGTGGTGTATACGTTAATAGATGTATTAGAGAAATATAGTGCAATATGATGATGATGATATGAAATTATATAAATTATATTTAGTATAAAACAACCCCATAAACATGCGAGAATTGCCTGGACTGTCCTGTTTGCCACAGCGACAATGGCAACAGTGTTATGGATTGTTCTCTGATGATTATCAGCACAAGAATATTTTCTGAAAATTTTCGGGGGTTGAGCTTGTTGAAGGTCTTTTTGTGTGCCACTCAAAACACGTTGAAGAACTCACTGCAGCACCATGTAATCTTGCCGAAATATGTCAAACGCCTCTGTGGCAGATTTGCCCAGTTTCACTTACTGTGCATTATGAAATAGCCGATGTTAGAAAAGCAACAGTTTCCGATGTACAGTAGATGTCTTTTGGCACACTGACTTACGAAGGTCGGTGCTCCCTGTGACTGTGCGTCTGCCATCTGTTGGCGTGTTACAAAACTAGTTTAAAAAATTTTTGATATCAGTGTGCGCGAGTGTGTGTGTGTGTGCGCGAGTGTGTGTGTGTGCGCGAGTGTGTGTGCGCGCGCGAGTGTGTGTGCTGTATACACACATACACATTCACCTGCACTCGAAATTGTTCAGCCCCCATTGAAAATTTATTTTGGCCAAAACTATTAACTTGCAGCCATTTGTAATACATCAGTGAAACAAGAGTGATTTAAATAGCTCAACTCAACTAATATAACAAGTGATTTCTCCAAATTCTACGCAATTGGCCCCTTTTAATTATTACTATAGTTTCAGAATTATTCAACCCCCTGAATAAAATCCCTCATTAGAACACAAATTTGTAAATCAGGTGTTGTCTCACACACAGATTAGGTGCCTCATGTGTACAAGTCATTTAGAAAACTCATCAAATACCTGGACTTTTTAGAGATTAGTTGATTGAGATGTTTGACTGCATATGAGAAATATAGGCTAAGTTAAGAGAGTTGTCCACATAGTTAAGAGCCTTGCACAAACAAGGACAAGGATATAAAAACTATTGCAACGGTACTAAATGTTCCTAGAAATACAGCAGGAAGCCTATTTCATAAGTTCAAAGGTAAAGGAACAGTGCCTACACTACC
>JAOVVB010000015.1:10551671-10566117 GCA_028570985.1 Heterobranchus longifilis
CGGCCAGCCAGATATTAGTTATTTTGTTTTCCGTTTTGTTAATTTGGTTTTGAATTTGTTATTTTGTTTTGGGTTTTATTTTGTTTTCAGTTTTGTTAATTTGTTTTGCACTTCAGGGCCACCGTAATTTTCAGATACAAATTGCTATATTGTGATATATATATATATATATCGTTATCGAGGTAGAAAATTGCTTCTACCGTGATAGAAGATTTTGGTTATATCGCCCACCCCAAATCAGTCCCATGACTCTCAACAACAAGCTCCAGTTATGAGCACTCTTATGTATTAGAAATGTTGATCAGTACGTGTAGACCCATACTTCATCTGATCTTAGAATTATTGATGATTTATTACATATTTCCTAGTCTGAGAGGCGGGATGAACGCTGTCTCTAGGATGTTACACATGTCATTCTGGGTAAAAAGACCCGTGGTCTTAGATAAGTGGATGTTGTACTCTAAATTGCTCCAAGATATATATATAAATGTGTGTGTGTGTACTAATATAAAGGTGCACTGGAAGGATACAAGCCTCACTCAGGTCTTCTCATTGTTCACTAGGATCTGACTTCATCAAAACTTCTACTGGCAAAGAATCTGTTAATGCCACCTACCCAGTTGCCATTGTGATGGTGCGGGCTATTCGAGACTACTATCTGAAGACCGGTCACAAGGTAGAGTCAATGTGCCATGGCTATTCAAGGTGTTTCACCTGTACTAGAAAGCTGAAAGAACAAGATTGATCATTACCCATGCGGTGTGTGTGGCACAGGTTGGGTTTAAGCCAGCGGGGGGTATTCGCACAGCGGAGGAGGCCCTAGTGTGGCTGGTACTGATGAAAGTCGAGCTTGGTGACCAGTGGCTCACTCCTCACCTGTTCCGCCTGGGAGCCAGCAGTCTGCTCGGAGACATCGAACGGCAGGTAGATATTACAATATACATTAATTACAGTAGCTCATAAACTCCTGTTTAGCAGGTTGATAATCAGTGACCATTACTATTTAGAGCAGCAGTCTGCTAACTTTTGTGTGACTCATATTTAATGCAGAATGATTATATAGATACAAATATAGAGTTTACTTGAATGGTACTTCCAGTGATTTTTTTTTTCTTCTGGTTACATGGGAGCTTTAAGCCACATCTACATGCTTTAAATACATAGCTATTATCACTATAAATGTAAAAAGAAGTCATGCTGTTTAATATGGGAAAAAGTATGTCTGTGTGAACTTTTCTGCCTGATGTTTTTCTCCATTTTCCAGCCACTGTAATTTTTTTTAAATTGCTCATAAATGCACTGTTTGCTGTCCTTTCCTTTGACTTCAACAGCGCTGACTGTTTCTAGGAGTTTGTATGCCTCTTTGTGAATTGTGTCACTCAGTGGTGCACATAAAAGATGACATAAATAAGTTTCAGAAGTTTGCAAAAACCGCAGAGGGAAAGTCAGGAGCTTTTTTAGGTATGAAAACATGAGGTTATTCGATTTCTGTTGGTGTCGCAGCTACTAAAAAAAACCCATTGAAGGTGGTGTGTGAGAGACGGTCCTTCACAGCCATAGACACTGTATATGCAAATCCAGTAATGTTTGCATAATACAGATTTCAAATATTGTGTGCTTTTATATCTCAAAGTTTGAGTACAACAGTGCTGTCTTTATGATTTGCTCATTTATCACTGAAATTGTGACTTTTCTATGTCAGTAAACCTAGGTAGTGGGTTTGAACAGTTGTTTAGAGATTTTTGATTTTTGATCAGATCACTAAATTGCTTAATTTCTATTTAGATTTAAAAACAACTCCTCTAACCTAGGAATTTTTTTGCACTCCACAGATTTATCATTATGTAACGGGACGCTATCCAGCTTATCATGAGCTGCCTATGGCCTGATTTCCTCAGATCCTGTCCATGTGACCAATGATGGTCAGGACCTGTTCTGATCAGCCCATCACACCACAAAGAAAAGCCTCAGTTGAAGTCCTTGGGAAAACGGCTACCTGCTGACAAACATTAAGTGTGAATTTTACAGATATGAAGATAATGACCTCCCACTGCTCTGGCCTGAATTTTGTAAATGAATCATTTCATTCAAGACTCTTTTCAAAATTGTATTTAATGGTCATTGATCATAATGATAACTTTATCAGAAGAAAAAAAGATTATTTAATAAAGACCACAATGTATTTCAATTTCAATCTTCTTTCAGTCGATCAGATTTCACTTTCTTTCCTCTTCAACTGCACACCACTCTTCTGTTTCAAATGTTCAATCCCGCTGATAGCTAACCTCCTTGAGCATCGCTCATTCTGCTCTCAGGGTCGCAGCATCACTCGCAAAGGGATATATTATTTGACTTCAACTGAGCTGATTTCATTAACTCCGCACAGATCGTGTGAAGTGTGTGTTGGGGATTAATTAAGGGGGTTAAGTGAGTTTAAATGATCGGATCGAGCCGCACACCAATTTGGGCTTCATTTGAAGACGGAGGAACGAACTTTCTTCTCTTTCTTCTTTAATTAAGAGATCTCGGGCCGTGCCCTTGACTGGAACAGAGGATAAATGAGTGAATTAATTGTGGAATGGAGAATGAGCTGGGAGATGGGTTGAAGCGAGGTAAAACTTCAGGAGATGGAAGTATATTCAGGCCAGCATGACCCCAGAAAGGAGGAGAACATAATAAGGTTTGAATGTGCATACATACATGTGAGGCATCAAAAATGTCTCTGAGGTTGTTTCTGTGAGCAAAGAGCAGTTAATATGATTAAACGTTGACGGTGAATAAATAACAGCTTGGAGGACATAAAAATGTAGTATGAGAGGTGTTTGGTTGAACAAAAAAAATTATAATACTTTGTATTAAGCACAAGTATTATAAATACATTTATAGTAGAAGGCTTGACTCCGCCCTACATTTGTTCTAAGCCCTGCGCAGTACAAATAAGACATTTCCCTACCACACAGAAAATACTGTATGTGCACAAAATGAAATACCAGAATGGGGAAACAAATCCTAAAAAAGGCAAAATATTTTTGCTCTTTAATACTTTTTTCAGTAATTCCTCAGAGCTGTAGTGCAGAGGTCAGTTTATTGTTAAATAGCTCATGTAGTTTGTCTGTATGCAACTTTCCTACAGTGTTTTGTCTATTATACGCTATATCTAAAGCTATAAAAAGTAAAACATTTGTGTGTTTTAAACATTTTTAAATTCTTTTATAATATTTTGAGCATTCACAATTAAAATCCTTCCTGCTTATAGCCTTAAACAATTCCTTCCTTTTTATTTAAATGTTGATTAGTAAATGACGTAATAGCTCTATGGACATGTCTCATTTACTGTAGACTCTGCTATGTAGTATGTATGGCCTGAGGATAAAGCTGCACCAGGTTGATGAAGCACCACAGCACTATGCGTCTGCTCTCCACCTCCCAGAAGCCGTGACAGATTAGCTGCACTTACATAAAGGCATGTAGATCATCTGCAATCTGGAGCCGTGGCCCGCACCAGCACGCCAGATAAGACTGAGAGATTGAGTCGGCCTCCAGATTGATTCCACCCTCCGTGGAGAAAGCACTTTCTGTCTATTCTCTTTCTCTGCCCCTGCTTCTCGGCTTCTCTCCCTGTCACTCGCCGTCTTCGAGGCCTTCTATCATTCTATCACAGGACTTGCATGGCTTGCGGTTATGTGTTTTTATAAGCTAATGATTCTCTCCGGGCACATCCACAGTATAACTGGTTTTTCACCCGAGTGTATTGGCCACAATGTTGATATCATCTTTTTAAACACTACAACGCCACTGCATGATCTAGGATACCGTACAAAAGAAAGAAGGCTGAAACAAGGTTGAAATGTTTCCGATTCCAAATCAAAAAAAAAAAAAAAATGACTAAGAGATTTTCTTCCTCAGAAAGGCACAAGATTAATACTTTTACTGATGTGTTCATTTGTCATATAAGTCTAATTTGATTATGGGGTCACGTAGTGAATGAAATGTAAATTAATTAAGCTTCCAGGAAACAGATGCCATGGGGAATAGCTGAATTACAGTTGAATTATTCATTAGAATATGGAGCTCTGATGCTTGGGGCACAATTTTGCATTTGATATAAATCATTACATTTGACACATAATCTAGCAAAATCTTAAAAATGTTGTGCTCCGCTATTTTATATATCATTTAGAATATTATTACAAGATGGTCAAGTATCACCTAAGATGATTATACCTAATCAAGTCAGAAACTCAGCCCTAGCTACTTTTTAATCTGGTTTCCCAAGTGGAAATAATGTAGCAGGTACATGCCTCTGTACTATATTATTACAAACTACGTGGTAGCATCATGCTCTTTTTAACAGAGTGTCTGGATCTGTCAACTGACCTGCGTGGCTCTCACTCACTCTCTGACACATCCCTTTGCTCAGACTGATTGCTTTCCTGTTGTTTTATTCATCAATGTTTTTTAGCCAGAGAGCAGACGTGAAAAATGGTGCGGTCCGGGAGGTGTTTCCACACCAAAAAGCTGTTTGTAATGAGACACTAGTCACATGTCAACTACACTCATTACACACCAGGACAAAGATTTGTCATCCGGAGGCTCGGAAGACGATATGGGAAGGCATGTGAGATGTCAACTTTCCATCGGTTCTAGCCAGTCCACTAGCTAATTTTTCTTGGACAGACACACTGTGGTCCTTGATATGAATGATGAAGCGCACACATCATATATTTAACACATGTTTGAAAATAGGTCCAATAACACTGAGAGGCTTAAAAAAGGAAAGGCGATATTTCAGACCGAGGACATGGTATAAAATATGTAGGACTAGTCTAACTTGTATATTCTTGAGAGGATGTCATTCTTTTCCCGCTGACAGGCCAAATCATTAAAATACCACAAGATGTTGATAAATAGTATAAAATGACAAATGTGTGAAACAAAGTGAACAAAAAAAATGTCATGAGTGCACTTCAAAATGGTGTCAGACTACGTGCTAGAATCTATGCATAATTGGTAACATGATGTGACACAGCCAGTGTGACGTCTTTGACAATACGTCCTGACAGTAAGAGTTGGGATTTGATGCATGGTGACACATGCCAGTTTGCAGACTAAATATGGGAGTGTGATTTAAGCTAATTCGAAGAGACATGTTAAGGCATAAAGTCCCAAAATGCTGTGTATCATCTATCCTACTACATAAAAAAAAATATATATTATTATATAATAAGCCCTAATTATATTATACATCCTATAAAGCACCTTTTATTTGGTGTTTGATATATGTACTGTGACATTTTGGCTTAATTGCAGGACTTTGGAGCTGAAATTAAGGTGATTTTTATTTGTTTTTGTTTTTTTTGCCAGAGAAAAAGAAAGTCGTGGTGAGAAAACTGCAAAGCAGACACATGCTTAAAAAAAAAAGTGCAAATATTGACTGAGGCATTGTGCACAAAAGCCAACAAGAGCAGCCTTAAGGTTTTAGGTCTGACTGTTTTCTCCCCGGCAGCAGTCGGATGACACTGGAGGTTTGACCTTAGCCCTCAGTCAGGGTGAATTTCACCTCACCAGAAAGGTCACACACAGTCATTCTTTGTCTAACGAACACAAAGCCCAGGTGAAAAGCAAAGGCGATAATTGGCTCTTCAGCTGTAATGATATTAATGATGCAATTAAAACAAGAGCTTGCTTCTCTAGGAGATGGAGAAACAGGTAGTGATGGCTGCTACCCAGGGACTTCACTAGTGTCAGTCTAGTGCTTCTGATGCTGCCATGATGTGCACAAAAGCAAAGGGCCGGAGCAAGCGCGTGCGATGGCTCGCCGCCGAGCGTCTCCCGCCGTGCACACTTGTCTTTGAGTTCTGACCTTGACGCCTAGTTCCCCAGTGACAGAGAAGAGATGGAATACATGTATTCGAGATCAAACCGTCTGCTCGGGAATTCACCTGGCTCTGAAGTCTCTCCCTCCGACGGGCTGCGCCGCAGCTGTCCTCGTCAAGCACACTGCTGCAAATTAAGGATAAATGTTAATTAGCTTCGATTTCTCTCAAATCTAAGCCAGATAAATTATTTGTCATTGAAAGATCGGTGGAGTATTTATTGTCCATTAGATCCTGGCATGGATGCATTGAAGAGATTTTTAGCTCCTTCTGTTCACCAAAGAAACAGGCCTTATCGGAAAAAATACAATTCTTTCGAAATTCTTTTGTATTCTACTAGACATGACCTGAAAACAGGAAAAGATCTGATCTGCTGCTGCACGTATCATATACTGCTGCACATACGGCTCCTTCTGAATTTGCTTGTTTGGACAGTCAGTGTAATCTAGCTGAACGTCCTTAGCACATTTTCTTCAAACATCTTCACCGCACCAGTAGACTGGACATCTCTGATATTGCTGATCTGCACCACTTGCATTTGCAAGGTTGCACTTTACACACCAATTGAGTTTCCAAAGCACAAAATGCCACAATCACAGAGCAATCGATACAGAAATATCCCACTATGCTCACAATAAATGAAATGCTACCGCTCGAGGATGGGTGGGGTAGGGGCTGGCGGTGGAGGCGGTGTAAGAGCCTCACTCCCAGATTACGACATTTGATGGATGCCCCAAAAACACAGCAGTGATCCTTATTGATCCTCCTTTTTCAATCAGGGCGAACATAATTATCGGTTTGGCTTCCGTCTCCTATGGGGTGATGAGAGTAATCCTGAAAATTCTTTAAAAAAGAAAAACAAGGTTAAATATCACAACTCAAACCAACAAACTATGGTGAACTTACTGAACAGATTATAAGACTTTACGGTCATATAAGAGCAATGAAAATGGCCAGACTTTATAGATTGCTAGAAAGAGAACATTAGCATCTGGAGATCCTCACAGACCTCAGTCTTTTTGACCTACACATGGCTTTCTGTAAGCAAATACTCTTCCCTTTGCATATGGTTCATGTGTCAGTCTTTAGGATACACTTTATGATCAAAAGTATGTGGACACCTGATTAAACATTCTTCATATAATTCGACTCTCATGGGAAGGCTTTTCACATGTTGCTGTGGGAATCCTCAATCAGCTACAAGAGCATTAGGGAGTTCAGGCACTGATGTTGAACAAGGAGGCCGGAGACAGGTTTCACATTCTTCCCCGAAGTGTTTGGTGGGGTTGAATTGCAAGACATGTTTCAAGTGCAGACAATCAAGTTGTTCAAGTCTAAACTTGGCGAACCATGTCACTTTCTTCACACGGGCCATGTCAGACTAGAGCATGTTTGGTCTTCTTAGTTTGTGTCAAGGCAATCATTTCAAGGTGTGAAAATACTATAGTGAAGACTGACATAAAGTAGGATGGTCAGGTGTCCATAAACATTTGGTAATGTAGTGTATTCAAGGTGGGGATAGTACATAGATTAGCATGGAATGAACCTCTAGTAGCTCTAGTCTCTTCTAGGGATTCACAAAGAACAAATTGTCCTGTTATGTAAATTGCCGCTAGGTGTTAATGTGAGTGTATGGTGTAGTTTCTTCATGTGTCAAAAACTTTTTTTTGCTCAGTACTGTATCTGTTATATAAAGTGTTATTCTTATGGCAATGATTTTTGTTTGATTCCTAGTATAATTTGAAAGAAAATTTTGATTAATTATGTGCAATGTTTATTTTCCCAATAGTATTTGGCAATTCTTTCGAAAGATGCCAATACATTTGAAGTTTTGTGCATGTTAAAATATTTCTAAAACAACGTTGTGACAATTAGAAGCAGGCGTTTGTAGTGAGCATTGGTTGGAGGAGCCTTTTAATTGTAATGCAATCAAAGTGTGAGGGATCTGCCAGTTAGTGGGAGATATAATAATTGTTTGGAATAGGGATTCTCAGCGGACTCCTCTGAGCGTGTTGGCAGGCGTTTGAAGTTTGAAGTTTGCCCTGACATTGGAAAAACTCAAGGGCAGGGGGGGATGGGGAAGAAACAGAGCCTCTCAAATGAGACAAGAATAGAAAAATAGTGAAAGTGAAAAAGAAAAAAAACAAAAAAAAAACCAGAGATGGAGGCAAGTCAACTTCAGAAGTCATAAGTGCCATTTTACTTTGAAGTCAAAGGAAGATACGAGTGGTTTGGTGCACTGAGCATGCTCTTTGTGTGTGTGTGTGTGTGTGTGTGTGTGTGTGTGTGTGTTTGTGTGTGTTGTTTGTACAAGCTCAGGACTGGGCTGCTTCGAAACTCACAGCTCTCATTAACTATTAGAGCCCACTGTTGTCCTGAGAGACTTCAGCAAGGCTCAAAAAGCCTGCGAAACTCAAGGACCCTGGGTATGACCTTGAGCATCTCTTAAAAAAATCAACTTAAAAAACCCTCAGTGCTCGTCACCTTGAGAATCGTTCTACAAGAAACAGAAGCGAGGAGGCGAGGGACACCTCTCCCTGGCTACACACAGGTGCATTGCCCTTCATCCTATATGAAGAAAAGACCACATATGAATTCGGTGTAGCTTTAACTACACTGAAAGCGATATCAAATGGCGTAATGCCTGCGAGCCTGCCCTCCAGCGAGCGGCATGCGCATGTGAGGATGATTGCCTTGTTGTGTCCGCTAACTGCTAGAACATGCTGAGCCTAAGCTGCAGGGATGCTGATTAAGGCTGGATTGCCCTTAAGCTTCAAGTGGCCGATTCTTAGCTCCATTCACTTTAAATTGGTTATATGTAGCAAAGACTCACCATCTGACAGAAAAGACATGCTTCTTGTATGTAACATGAGGCACAATTAGTCTGAGTTTGAGAGCTTGAGTGCAAAATAACGGAAGGCGCTGCTGACTTGAAAATGACAAAAAAAAAGACAGAAATCCAGTAAAAATATGTAGGATTATTTGTAACAGGAGATGAAACATCAAAATAGTCACTATTTGAAATTCCAGTCCAGTCAATGGGCCGAAATTAACAATACACTGATTGTACATGTGAGGGAAGGAAGGACTTTGGGGAATTTACATTAGGCCTTAATGATACCATGTCCACTAAGAGTGGGAGTCATTGATTATTTCATGCATGGGTTTAAATTTACTCTCCTACTTAGACCGTTATAATCTGTTCATACTGAACATCTTTTCAACAGAGTACTGTTTCCCCTTACTCTTCCACACCTGTATACTGTAATAATTTATAATCCCACTATGCGATGTCACCCAGAAGAGCCTGAGCTCCCTTTTGATTCTGGTCCCTCTCATGGTTTCTTCTTCATGTCATCTCAATGAGTTTCCTTACCACTGTCACCTCTGCCTTGCTTATTAGGGATGTGGGTGTAGACCTGGATCTCAGGTTTGTAAAGCTGCTTTGAGAAAATGTCTATTGTTAAAAAAACATTGCGCAAATAAAATTTTTAAGTAATGACTGCATGTTTAGTTCATGAGCATCTCGTATTCTACCCTTACAGACAAACACACGCAGACTAGCCTAGTTAACAGCAAAACTGTAAAGATTCCACCCAGAAACAAGGGGATAAATTACGGCAAAATCTAAAAGTCATGTGAAGTCTCCTTGTGCATCCTTGTGACAGGCAGCCAGCGTGGCGGGGAAAATGTCACACGCTGAAAAGGAGGCCAACCCACCAGACAGTCAAATGAAGAAAGGCAACCGTCGTGAAGGAAACACGAGACCTTTTCATTTCCCTTCCCAACTTGTATTAAAACTGAGTCAAACTGTAAACTATTAAACAATCAGACGTCAAGAGCGGGAATATAGGGGTATGATATGGCAAACAATTTTTTTCTATCAATCACAGCTGGCAGAATTGTCTCTGAATCTTTTTGAAGATGGTGGTGGGAAACTTCCGGGGACCTCGCAAGCGAGTAAATAAAACATGGCCCCTTCTTTGCCTCTGTAGTTTAACAGGGAAGATCATACTGATCAAAAACACATTAGCATAAACTAATCAATCAATGCTTCAGTTCGCCAGCTCACTCCTTTTCATCACTCAATGGATGGAGGTCAGCGTTGTGTGTGAGTGAGCAAGGTCCCACCAAGCAGCTTGGTGCCAAAAAATTCTTGCCTTTCTTTTTCATGCTGTGCTCTGTCTGCTCAAATCATCCCACATTTTTTTTTCTTTTCACTTTTTTTTAGTCTATGTTCTGCTAAATTCCTCCTTTTGAGCTTTATTTATTTTCAGAAGAAAAAAAAAAGAAAAATTCATCCATTGTGAGCTTTTTTCCTGTAAATGGATGTGAAGGCTGAATTACTGGTGACCTTTTAAAATTGAAGGTGAGTCATGTGAATAGCTGGCTCATGGATGAAGAACATGTGAGTGAGTTAAGTGTTTTTCTTTAGTCTATTCCAACCTTGATTTGAATGCCCCCTCTTTTTATTCTAAAGCAAAGATTCAGACAGTCTTAATAGGCAGTCTTCATAATGTGCCATATCTATTGCCATCATTCATGGGTCTACAGCATGGAAAGTACAGTGCTGTTAGAATGTATTTGGTTTTCTGCATTTTTGTACATCTTTGGTACATGTTCTTTTATGTCACTTCGGAATAAAAAAGATTATGCTTGTGGTGATGGCTTGTTTGTTGCAGGTTTAACACCAAGTGTGAAACGAAGTGACCCTCCAGTGTCCACTCTTACTTCAGAGAAAGAACTGCAGGAATATTCTTATGAATGTTTCAGTCTGAAGTAGACCATGTGCAGTATAAACCTGATTCTGGAGGCAGAAAGTGGCATATTTCAAAAATATGATTATAAACAACTGCTGGAGTGGTCTTGAAATTGGGACATTACAAATGCTTTGACTTTCCACTGAAGCACAGGTACAGTAGATCTTTTCAGTCTATGATTGTAATGGATCATTTCACACAAAATATGGCTAAACTACACCAGAATTCGCGCAATAACTTGTCAAGTAAGCTTTAAATGGTTTGCAGTTATGATGGTTAAGATGTCAATGACGTCATAGCAAGTGAAAATATTCTTAATAAAAGGTTACAACAAACCAGATGTAAGATTACTGAACCTATTTCTAGACATGCAGTACTGTGCAAACGTCTTGAGCCACCACCCCTCATTTCTTTATAGTAGATTTAATTACATTTTATTTAATTAATGGGAACAAATGTTTTACAGCGACAGGCTGCAAAGTGCCTAAAGAGACCATTTTAAAATTGTTTGTTCATGTAACAACCTAAGCAGCAACCTCATTTCCCCTCTCAAAAATGTTTCAACCACTCAAAAATGTCAACAAAAAAAAAAAAAAGTCCTTTAGGAAGCCTGAGGACTATTCCTCAAGACTACATTAATAAAAAAAAAAAATACTAGACAATCTCTTTGGAAGCAAAATGCGTGAGCACCGTACTGTATATTACTAAATTTCTCATAAATTTCATTCTCTAGTGGCAGATTAAAAATTTTAATTGTAAGCATTTATTTCTCGAAGGAAGCGGAATGATCTGTCAATAGAACAAGAATTTTACACTTAAAATCATATACTATATATCTAGAAATATGATTTGCAGTCATAGATTTAGTTTAATGTAGTCTTGTATAAAAAGAGAGAGAGAGAGAGAGAGATCACTTTGTCTCGATTCCAGACAATCTAGATGTATAGATGTACTTTTTTTTGTTACTCTTAGCTCTTTAGCTCACAAGTACCACTGACACTTATTTAACATGACAGACAACCTCTAAAGGTGGTTTATATATTAATTATATTATATATTAATCACTAATTCGGAACGATTTAGAAAATTCATGAAGCCATGGGTTCCTCTCCCACTTTAGCCTAGTCCGAGTAGCTACCTGAACTAGCTTAGAATTAGCTACCTTAGTTAGCTTACAAACACCAATGATTGAACTTATTTACCATAACAGACAACCTATGAAGGTCAGCTTTTCCAAATTGCTATACTTAGTTAGCTGAATAAATGATAAAACTGTATCCTTTCTGTTTTATTTCTTCTTGTGTATTTTTTTTTCTCTTTAAAGGCGTTACATTACAAACACAATAGTAAGTCACAGACCTTCACAAGCACACACACACACACACACACACACACACACACACACACACTATTCTCAGGCATTCGCATTCACATGCTTTGATCACATCTAACAAAATATCTTATTCAGTACTCTGCATATATTTTCATACTATTTGTAATAGCAAAGTCAGTTTGAATTGAGTAAACATCAAGCCAAGTTGCTATGGGGTAGTGTGTTGACAGACAATCTGCCTCCCTAAATTGATGTTGGCAAAGACTAGACAACTGTGTGGGCAGAGGTTAGCTTTATTTAGCAACATTAAATTCTGTAGAGTCCATTTTTGCTCTCTTATCTTATTTCCAAGCGCCATTTTGTTATTCTCTCTCCATGTGGCCTGTCTCTCTTTGCAAAAATGCAAATGAATGTAATGTCGAATGACAGGGAAAGTTAACTTTCTTGTTTGTGTGTGTGTGTGTGTGTGCGCGTGGCGGTTCCCCCTTCGGGAGGATGGCGAGCTGTGTAAGCCGTGCTCTAATTCTGTCATTGTCAAAAGTTTTGACATAATAAGCGATTGTTTGCGTGCCTTTGTTCAGTGGTGATTTACAAAGAGAAGTAGCATGGCTTCCATTCCTTTAAGGCATGATTGGCACTCCTTATGCTAAATATCATAACTTTTACTGTCGCCGTGTGTTTTTGAGCACCTCTTTCATCTGCTGTGGATCCGCAGGTGTTTACCTTAGCGAAGTGGCCCGTTTCGATAGCTGAGAGAATTCTTTCTGCGATCAAAGCCTCTGCGTAGCACTCAACATTGACTCTCTTGCTTCCTGCATGATGATCAAGCACTGTGTTTTGTTAAAGGGCCGTCCCTGACTTTCCCAGCGTTTGCCCATAACGTTCATCATGTCTGCATATTTACTGCCAGACACATGTATGTGTGTACAGCAAATGAACTGCCAAGTTGACTGGCACTCGCTGCTACCGAGCAGGGTTCCATAATTTCACAGCGTTATCAATATGACCTGGTCATTTCTCTTTTTGGCCTAACCTATGTATATATAGGCAAAGGAATGCAAAGTAAAATACCATACTTTTTGCTATCTACCGTTTCTATAGTGTAGAGAATATGTGACTAAGACAGCTTTTTATTTATTTTTTCCTCAAGACTCACTTTCTAAAGTGGGGCTTTCATTATGAGGAGAAAAATGATGGTATTTGACTACCGTTCACACTTCACAGCTCTTGACGCAATGCTGAAAATCACATCACAGAGTTGTTCACACTGTACAAAACCTCACGATGCAGGTGCTTACACCTGTTCTAAAGTTAAATGCCATTGATGCCACTAGTGATCTCAGTCTGAAAATGTTGCCAAGCAGGCACTGTTTAGCTGCGCAGTTTTACACACTCGAATTTCTAAAGAACACTTAGGACGCTGTCACCACTGTTCAATTAGCACCGCTTCCATCACCTGGATGTTTTTGTGATCTTTTCCTCTTAGTTTGCCTTTGGATTCAACTTCTGCAACCTAGACCATGTGACTACGGTAACCAAGCAACCAGACCACTCAGATTCTCTGTAGAATACTTTTAGTCAAAGGTACTTGGAAATTAAGCCATTGCCTTTTTACAAAAATCACCAATTTGCCACAGATTTAATGGGTAGAGATTCGATTGTAAATGCTGTAGCACACAACAGCAGAATAATGGCACCAAATGTTGATTTCATCAACCAGTGAACAAATTCCTCGATCCATCTTGGTCTGAACTCGGGATCTAACTGATTAGAATTATTCATAAAGTATTTGCCTCTTTCCTGATTTTTTTTTTTGCATATTTGTTACACTTAAATGATTGAGATGATCAAACAAATTTTAATATTATACAAAGATAACCCGAATGAATTCAAAATGTAAAAAAATTCAAAATTTTTAAATGATGATTTTATTTATTAAGGGGAAAAAGCTACAAACCTACCTGACCCAATGTAAAAAGGTGATACCCACCACCTTGCTAAATCATGAATTAACTGTGATTTTTGGAATGCTGAGTTAAATGCAAAATAAAAAATTTCACTTTCCACACCCAGGCCTGATTAATGATTACTGGCCTGTTGAATCAAGAAGTCATTAAATAGAACCTGTTTGACAAAGTAAAACATGCTAAAAGATAAAAAAAACAAAAAACAGTCTAAACAATTCAAGAACAGATGAGAAACAAAGTAATTGACATGTATTAGTCTGGAAAGGGTTACCATGCCATTTCTAAGGCTTTAGTAGTCCAGCAAACCATGGTGAACCTTCCCAGGTGTGTCCGGCCCACCAAAATTAATCAGAGAGCGCAACTACCCCTCCGAGTGGCACAGTGGTAAAGTGCTCGCCCTATCATCCGGAGATCGCTGGTTCGATTTCCCGGATGATGCTGTAACCTCTCGCAGCTGGAGGTCTAGAGAGAGCTGATTGGCCGAGCTCTCTCAGAGGGGAGGGATGAGAG
>JAOVVB010000015.1:10566217-10587323 GCA_028570985.1 Heterobranchus longifilis
TAGCCTTAATGTGGGAGCCCCCTAGTGACGGGGAGGAATTGGACACGACTAAATTAGGGAGAAAATCGGGAAAAAATCAAAAAAAAAAAAAATTATTATATCTTATCCTCAAGACTTTTGGGCAAATATCCTGTGGACTGATGAGACAAAAGTTGAACTTTTTAGAACGTGTGTGTCCCATTACATCTGGCATAAAACTAACATGGCATTTCATTAAAAGAACATCATACAACAGTCAAACATGGTGGTGCTAATGTGATCTGCTTTGCAGCTTCAGGACCTGGACGACTTGCTATAATTGATTGAACCATGTATTCTGTGCTGTATACAGAAAATCCTTGTTTCTTTGTTTGCAACCAGTATGCTGGTTTAAGCCTAAAAATTTGTTTCCCAGCTCAACAACAATTTAAACCTTTTAATCAGAGAATAACTGGTGTATCCTTTTTAACTGGTGCATGTACAGTATAAGATAACTATAAGGTAAGGTAAAGTAATAAAATAGAGAGTTTAGTACAGGATAATACTGTAGCAATGGTTCATAATACATTAAGCCAATTTTCTTTCCAATGGAAATCATATTATAACATAAAACAGTAATTAAATGAAATTTTATGAAGAAGTGGGTGTTAGCCTCATTTTAAACCAACCTTAAGCAAGTGATTAACAGTTTTCCATCTAGGATTAATCAACTTCTTTGAATCTTGAAGTTCATGAGATGCTTCACATTGCTTTCACACCTCTTCCTGCAGAAGGTCAGATAGAAAAGTTTCCCTGTTTACTTTTTAATACTTTTTCATACTTTCCTGTTTTTCTTCCTCAGCAGCTAAAACCTATAGGGATTTCCCCCCTTTTTATCTGAGAACTTTTCCAGTTTCCATCAACGCTCCTGACTGACAAGCATCATTACAGATAAAATTATCTTGGTAATTATCCTGCTGAAAAGAAATGTTTCTTCCTTTGTGAGGAGGAGGATGAGGAGATGGAGCTGCATCAGGGAGACGCTTGGCTAGAATAAAGCACCCTAATGAGCGCACGGCCTCCTGCAGAGCACTGTAGCTCTCGAGCAAAGTGTGCATTTTTCTTTTTTCGCGCGCAGTAAATGGAAACGAAACAGCCGTCTGCTTATGCCAGCCACTTAATGGGGGACCTTGCCAGCTGCAATTATCTTAATTTGTAGCCCCCGGGCCATGTCCAATATGAGGTCCTCCACTCAAGACTAAGCCCCATAAGCTTGTACATACAGTAGTAATACTGTAGAAGAAATTAAAACTTCTTTTTACCACCAAAGTTGCAGATACTTTATTCGCTTCAGCATAACTGCTTGATGTAAGTGTATAGCTCCAACATAGAATACAAATGGAATAACCTGTTATATCTAATTATTATTATTATTATTATTATTATTATTATTACCTGGCTGATGGTTTCTTGGTAAATTCAACAAAAATTTACAGTGTTATCATTCATGAATTATGTATCCCAAAGGGTGGTCTAAAACTGTCTGAATTTAGTTTTGGTTTGTTATAGTGGTGAAATTCAAAACCCAAATACTACAAAATACTCCCACAAATGTGGGCCATTGATTGGAAAAAAGATATGGTAATTTGCACACAGCAAATTATTTTTCCTAACAAATTCATTCAAAATCATGGTGCAAAAATGAATACACCCCAATGAAAGTCTTAGAAGACCAGCTACATTTTAGACAACAAAATCCTAATTAACAAGAATTTAACTACAGGTGAGTCTAATTATTCAGTAAACAGTTGTCTAGCAGACAGTTGATTATAAAAGGACGTCACTTAACAAAGAATACCCCTTCCCATTTCATGCTGTCAACATGGAAGAGAAATGTCACAAGATAAGGACAATCATTTCTTTACACAAGAAAGGTGAAGGCTACAAAAAGATCAGCAATGCTTTACTTATCAGTCAGAATACTGTAGCAAAAGTCTACAAAAAAGTCAAAAAATTTTTTTTACAAAGATGGAAATGCAACCATCTTACAGAGACGTCCAGGCCATCCACGGCAGTTAACACCTCGACAGGAGCATCTTCTGATGAGGAGGGTTGAAGAACATCACCATGCAAGTTCACTGCAGTTGGCTAAAGAAGGTCAAAGCCAAACTGGGCTGATTGTTTCCCATGACACAATACGGCGTACACTGCAGAGTAATGGCACGCATGGGTGTCGTCCACTAAGGAAGCCTCTCCTGAAGGCCAGGCACAAAAAAGCCTGCCCAGAATTTGCCAGGGCCAAAAGAAAAAAAGAAGACTATTAGTACTCTGTACTCTAGAGTGATGAGACCAAGATAAATGTTTTTGGAAGAGATGGCTTCAAAACTGTATGGCTTCGCAAAGGTGAGGAGTACAAAGAAAAATCATGGTGCCTACAGTGAAACATGGTGGTGGCAGTGTCTTTCTGTGGGGCTGCATAAGTGCAGCTGGTGTCGGGGAACTGCATTTCATTAATGCTGTCATGAATTCACAGATGTTCTGCCCTATATTGAAGAGAAGATGTTACTGTACCATCACTTTGTGCCCTCAGTGGCCATGCGCTTACCGAAGGCCACTGTTGCGTTTCTGAAGAAGAACAGGGTAAAAAGTAATTCAGTGGCCAAGTATGTCTCCTGATTTGAACCCAATCAAACACCTGTGGGGAATTCTGAAGAGACAAGTTGAGCATCGCTCTCCATTCGGCATCTAAAAGAGTAAGTTCTTGAAGAATGGAAAAAAGATAAATGGTGCAACTTGTCGCCAACTTGTTTATTCCATGCCTATAAGACTTATATGTACTTAAATGTACTTTAGGTTTTGTTGTGGGGCGTGTTAATTTTTGCAACTAATTTGAGTAAAAAAGAAGATTTTGTATTCCAAGTTATATTATTAAATGTACTTTCATGTAATGCGCTAAACAAATATTCTATTAATATAACTTCTATTAAACTCAGTTTTGTCAAAATTTTGGAAATTGTTCTTGTGTTCATTGAGATGGTAATTAAGATCTTACTTTTCAAAGGGGGTGTACTATTTATGCTGAGCACTGTTTATTTAAGCTAATGAAAGAAATGTGAAACTGTTACACTTTTGAAAACGTCTCAATCCAAAAAAAAAAACTGGTCTAAACACACCAACTCTACTAGTTTTTTTTAGAAATGTAAAATTCATAACGCACAGACTTATTTATTTTTTTTACATAAGAACTGAAAATAAATTGTCTCTTCGCTCTATACAGTACATTTCACTGACTTATTCAAGTGCAAATGATTTGACACGTTTGACTCTAAATTCCAGTTATTTGTTCAGTTATCTATACACCAGTGATTTTTTTTTCATTAAACAGCTTTCTGCTTACAATTCACTCCAACTTTACCATGACAAGGAAGAAGGGGACATACTTTACTTAAATTAATCCTATTTTCAAACAGTTCTATATTCCCTCAACAATTTAAATCACACTGTCTCTAAGGTAAGACACAAGGACACTCTGTTGCGTTCGCATGAAAAGGAAGGAAAGTGAAACCAGATGCCATGCTGATGGTTCCTTGTTTGAGAAAGTTCTGTTTGTTCTTTATCTTTCAACCTGTCCTCTGTGCTCAAGAGGTGAGCCGTGCATACTCATAACCACTTGAGATATGAATTACTAGTGTGGTTCAGTTTTCAACATCTCATGGTAATGTCTTTCAGTTTCATTTATCTGACCTCTAGATCAGTGTATAACTTTTGTTTTCTTTTTTCTTTTACTATAAACTTATACTGCAATTAATTGCCTTGAAACACCATTGAAACATGAAAAGCTTGATAATTACTTTCAAATCCAATTAACAGAGCCCCTCTACAGTGGTGCACATCACCTTCATTACATTTTAGGGAATAAAACATAGTCCATAGCTCTCTTTCATTCTGTTTTTTTTAATTTTATTATTGTTTTGCTTCATTTCCCCTCAGGGAGAATCCTTAAAGTTTCAAGAAATTTAAATTTACAAAAATTCAGAATCCAATAAAAAATGAAAATAAGTAATAAAAAAAATAATAATAATTAAAAAAACATATCTAGGTTGTACAGTATATTCTGTAACAGTTGTGTCCACATTTTTTCATGCCACAGTTTATCAAACTATGCTCATGGCCCATTTATGGCCCGTGCAAGGTGCAAAGGCTCTAAACCCACCATTTACGTTTATGATATTTGGCAGATGCAACTTGTTGGTGCTGGGGTTTAAACCCATGTCTCTCCATTCAGTAGTCCAACATCTTAACCACTGTGCTCCCCTGCCACATTAGAATAAAGCGATTGTTGAACATGAAAGACTACATACTTAGGAATGGATTAATATGAAAAAAAACTGTTATATGTTGACTTTTACAGTAAAATCGCACATTTTGTTATTAATAATGACTTATATTGGTATTCTTAACCTGCATGATTATTAGCCCCAATAGGGTGAAAGCCCCCAAAATGTCGAGTGCTATCTCCTTTGTAGTTAGTGGAAGGTATTACTTTTAATCTGCCTCACCTTTTTCGGTCATGAAGATTATGGGCTCTTCCATTGTAAAAACTGTTGTTTCATCTCAGGGTCATACCCATACAGCAAAGTTTTGTAACCAGTAATGATCCTTGACATGAACGAAGAGAGTTATTAAAAGACTTTGACGTGATGATCCTTCTGCTGCTACAGTAGGTCAGCGGTCTGGGGACGAACTTGGCAGCAACACAGAGCATGTTCAAATCACACGCAAGGATTGTCTGGACTGTTCCGTATGACACACCGACACTTGCTGCAATGTTGTTGATTGTTCCCCGAAAATCATCATGCCGAATCTTGCCAGATGGTTTTGAAATTTTCAGGGGTTGAGCGTGAACATGCAGCGAGTGGAACACCTGATCCTTGATACATGATGCCACATCCCCTTTACAGTCCTGACCAGTCCTGTGGCAGCGAGTTGACTATTTGCAGGTAGTGGTAGCACACAGGCATCAGGTAACTGCGGGAAACCTCTAGTACAAGGTAGTACTGAATTAAAATTTTAAAAGGTCTGGTCAATTAAATTTTATTGGTTCAAATTTCATGTATGTGTTAGGATTCAGATCTCGATATATGCAGTCATTGTAAGTCTGTAAAATAAGCAATTAAAATTTTCCATCCTTGTGTTTATATGGAATACTTTAATCAATCTTTGGTGAATCTTAATTTTCACACTGTTCTCAGTGTTACTGTATAATATGTCTTAAGCTTGCATGATGAAAAATGTACAGCAGGCCCCTGAGCTTAACCAGTGATACCACGCATGCTCAGCTATCACGCATTGATTGGTTGGGCATGGGGCATGTGACAGTGCAGGAAGAAATGTGGGCGCCACCTTGGGTCGATAAAAAAATGTATGTGCTGGGAGCCAAGGAGGCTTTCAGTAATGAAATCAATAGCTGCGCTTGGCTCCAGGCATTAGGATCATCGGGCTGGCTGTTATTTAGTCATCGTTGTCCTAACAGCCCTAGCACAAGCTGGCCAGCAGTTAAAAATCAATAAAGTGACACCGCAGCCAGCATCCCAATTACTGGTGAATGTGGTGAGAAATCAATGCAAGTGGTTGCCATTAACAGGTCCTGGTGGGAAATCATACCACATTATTTGTGTTAGGGGTCTCTCACTTTCTTACATGCAGTGTTGCTTTGCTGAATGTCATTAAGTGTTATGACCGTACATGGTGACCAGAATATTAGACTTTGTTCAGATTTGCTTCTGTTGAATCTTCATATGATTTTTTTTATTTTATTAACATGAACACCCTGCCATTCTGCTAGGATATTTTTAATCAATCGAGGATTTCAAATCTCTTTCTGACTCTGAAACTTAACACAAAGCTTTATGTAAATATGTCACACCAAGACTTACTATTAGCTTTCATCTTTCTTGTGGCACTATTGATCAAACCGAACGCTGTTCCTCTGTGACTCCTAACAGTACCGACGTGATGGTGAGCACATCGACACGTCACCTTCACTTCCCCCACTCTCACTCATGGCCCTCAGGCTAAATAGAGACACCTCCAACTCTCCTGTCCCGTTTATGATTGACGCCTCTCAAGTGTTCTTCTGACAACTTAGCCTCCCCCTTCCTTCTTCCAGCCCTCTCTAGCATGCAAAATACCTTAAATAGATAGGAAAGCAAAAGGTACAAGCGCATGCAATGTATCTAACCAGCGTGCACTCTTTATCGGATATTTCTCTCTGCTGTTCTGTCTCCTTCTGGCAGCTCATACATATGGAAAGAGGAAAATATGTTCCAGCTGAGATAAGAATGGTTCCTACACCTGGAATGCATTCGAAAATGAATACAATGGCAAACTTGATGCATGGTGTTTAAACCGACACTGGTGTGCTTGTGAAGAGGGACAGGACACTTCCTTTGTCAGCCAGCCAGAGATGGGGCTAAATCCTCATGCTGTGTTGCCCAGTGTATTAGGACAACAGGAAATGGAAATTACTCCATCACCTCCATGTTCGGTGTCATTCCAGTTTGTATAAATGGCACAGTGTCCAATCTCATGTATGAGTATTTGTAAGCGGTGAGCTGCACTGCAATATCATACAAACTTTTTTTCACCTTTAATGTGAACAAGAAAGACATTCAAAACAAATTCGTGAAATGGCAACCTGGGAAGCAACCATGTCATGTGAAGAGATAAAATAGAACGGCAAATAAAAAGGTGAATAATGGACAAAAACAAAGCCACTATTTCACAACAATGGGACATATTTTTGTATTAGTTCAAATATTAATTCAAAGATTTTAAATCATGCTTTCAAGATTTAAAGTCAAATTTGAACTTTTTCCTCTTCACTCTTGTAACTCCACCTAATATTGTTTAAATAGGAGGGGTGTTCAAGTTAAACTGGGACTGGGAACTCTGGCCTCCCAGAAACTCCTTTAATGGCCCAAACATGTCGAAATGTATCGGAGCGAGGTCAGGACTGTATGGCGGATGTGACAACTCCCAGACGAGTTCCTGTAATGTGTAGGTGGTGTTCCTGAATGATTTCTGTGTACATTTTCCACAGAAAGATGCATCTTTTCCTCAAGGTGATGACTAGTTATCCATCACTTTTCAAGGATCAGGTGTTCCACTCACTGAATGTTCACTGCAGTGGGCGCCAAGCCACCCCGGCCTGGATCTTCATTCACGGACATACAGCCTTCTTTAAAACGTTTGCACCGTTTAAATATTTTACTGCAGCTGAGAGTCTCATCACTGTACTGTGCTTGATGTCTTCTGTAAATATCAATCAATGGTTTTATAAAAAACAGAAATTCTGTTTGGCCTGCCGCCAGTGTTTTTCACACCGATGTAAAGACAGTTTCTCACTGACTGTAAAAGTAGACAACCTCGGCGAAAACAGGTACTTCAGCTCATAGTGACTGAAACCCCAGATTAGCGATGTGCGATGTGCCTACAGTGACAGTACACAGGACAGGCAAGACGTAGGGGCTGCCGAAACATTGGAGCAGCGTGAGGAGCGGTAGTGAGTTGACCGCACACTTCTTTTGCAGGTAATGGTAGTGCATCTTTGGGTAAACCTCTTTTAAAGAATAGAAATGGATAGAAAACAGACTTATAACCATTTGAATTGATTTTCAATCACCACCAAAAGTAGACACCAGTTACATTTGGCAGCCAATAATCACTTTTAATAGATTTAGCTTTTCAAAGCCAGCTGGCATTTTACAGTCTGTCATAAGCCGTTATATTCAAGAGATTATGACATGGCCATTTAAACAAATATAGCTGTTTTATAAAAGTAATTTCTTTGTAATTTCATTGATGCGGCAGTGATAGAAATTTGCTTGCTGAAAAAAACTTACTGAATTGAAATCAATTACACTATGTTGTGAAGCTATAGTGTTGTTTGTAAGTGGACTGAGAGTAACGTAATTTCAATTCTCTATATGTATGCACTGTACACGTAGTAGAATCGACAATAAAGTTGACTTTGACTTGACTATAGAAGAGAAGGAAGCTGCAACTAGGCTGAGATGCTGTATGAGCTCAAGTGCAAGAGTTGTTTTGGCCAATAACAGAAGCTTAAAAAAATATCCTGTCGAATATTAGTAACCAAACTTGTTTTTTCGAAAAATGTTGTAAATCAGGTACTGCAGTGTGTAAAATGATGTAAGCTGCTTTAGTGGCTTTAGACATCACTGAGTTAAACCAGTGCAGACTGTAAACCTTAACCGTGTGTGCAGCGGCTGACTGGAGGTGACAATATCAAGCTACAGGCAAGGGACTATTAGATAATTTAATACTACAGTTTTGTTTGGAAGTCTTCTGTTATCAGAAATTGTCACTCCTCCATCTTAGACAACCTGTCTTGCTGAAACAGCGTTTAGTCAACCAAGCGTACTTCAGGGTAAGTAAAGGAATTCCATTAGATAGCCATGTTTCAGTGATAACTACTTTACTTTACTTTGTCGCAATTTATTTCTTTAGCAACAAAGAATTTTGACACAAGTACAATGTGATGTAATACTTTTTTCTTTTTCCGTTAAACGTCTTGCTTTGATATACAAAAAGACAAGTGAAGGGAGAATCTACTTTTCATAGAAACGTTTCCTTTGCACTGTCACTGTGAGTCAGCAAAACTGAAAACATAGGACAACATTCACAAGAAGCTATTGATTTACAGCGAGGGAGGGAATCAAATTAATCTGTGATATCGCTGACAGTGCCTCAGCTAATGCTGTGTAAACCCTGCATTATGACTCCAAAACGTTTTAAGGCACATAGAACTAACGCTGTGTTCAAATCAGATTTACCAATTTATACAATATAAGAATTAGCCTAATAGTAGCTAGCTTGGTGTTAGTGCTGCTGTTTTACACAATGCTGTGTATTCATTAGCTAACTAGCTCCTCGATTACTGGTTTGTATTACATGTATATAGTAGTTAGCATAATGATAGCTATAGCTTACTACTGATAATGGTTTATGTTTTGTGTAATATGTTAGCTAGCTTGTTACAGACCTTGGCTACATCATATTTAGCCTAATATTAGATTGCTTGCTAGCTAGCACTTGGTTTTTAATGACATGATATAATAAGCTAGCATTAAGTATTGTATATGATATAAAAAAACAACTGCTGACAAGTTTTTTTGCTGTGTAAGCTTTTTTTTTTTTAAATGAATGACATTGCTATATGAGCTAATCATTAAAATCATCAGCTATTTTAGTATTTTGCAGCTATCACTAATCAAATTGCATTAAAAAAACATTAAATACCATCTATATAACAAATTAATTTATGTTTTTGTGAGTTTGTCATTTGTGTCCAACATAAAATAGCATATAATATAGTTATTTAATACTTTTATCTGCATCAAAGAAATCACACAATTGCACATATTAGGACCATGTTTAGTCTCTTGCAGTTTTTTCTGATTTCAGAATTGCAACATTTCCTAAAGCCTTAGGGGACAACGGTTAGGCAAGACTTTTGGCTTTATCTCAAGAAGGCGGTCCATAAACACCCACAGATAAGCCCGCATATACTTACACTAATCGTTCACATAGTTTGCTACACAGTAGAGGTAAGTTAAATTTTTCTTAACACAGTTTCTAGGCACATCTCGTGTGCTTTAAGTAGCTTCAGGTCAGATCATGTATTACTGTATTGCAACTATTGAACTACTTCAGCTTTTTTCCACATGGGAGAGATATTACAGTTTTATGCTGCAGCTGCTAGAAGCCGAAATGCAAATACACAAACAGTGAAAAAATAAATAAATAAATAAGTAAATAAACAGAACAAGCAAACCTGAGCTATGTAAGGGCTAAACAACAAGCAAACATTAGCTGTGCGCATTAAAACTATACATGAAATTGCTGAAAAATGTCACTTAGACCTAATACAAAAGGATTCATCACAATAATCTGCTTAACAAATTCCAAAAATGAGTAAGGCAATGGTCCACAGTTCACAAAAGTTTAAACCATGTATGAATAGTTAATTCAGTGTGCTGTGGATATGTTTACTTGAGCGCATAGCCCTTTGCACTGGACAGACACAAAGCAGGAATTTTCTGGTGAATAGGAAATAGGTCAAGTTAAACATTATCCAGTATGACAAGGTTAAGAAGGATTTATATAAAGAGGTATTCTTATTGTGCAGTATGGATTATAACTTTAAGTTTATAATAACTTAAGATTATTAAGTCCTGAGGTGCCGAAGAAACCTTGCCACCCAGAGCGGTGACACACAGTCAAAATAAATGACAGATTGAAATAGATTTGCAAATGTTATTAGGGGAGATTGATTGACTTTGGATGCATCAAATACCGTTTCTTCCCTGACAGGAATTCGTAGAGGAACTCTGACAATGGCCGACTTTACTGACAGTGAGGTTTTCCTGGCTTTCTCCACTTATGCCACCATTGTCATTCTCAAGATGATGTGCATGAGTCTTGTAACTGCATACTTCAGAATCACCAGAAAGGTAACAGACGATACAAATATCGAACGCCTTTCAGCTGAGAACAGTGTGTGGAGTATTTTAACAACATTGGGAGATATAGAACATAATAAAATTTTTATTACCCCTATGGCTTGCATTTCAGTACTTAAATTAAAGTAAAACTCTACCCTGAAACACATTAAATAATGTATGGGATATTTGTGACATGCTTTGTGATGTATTTTAAAGTGACGATTTTGGTTTTGTGCTACATCTACTGTACGTCAATTTGTAAGCACAGTTACACTAGTATTTAAAAGGAGAAAAAAATGGCACTGATGATTGCGTTAGCATAAAAATTAAGGATTTAGAACCAGCTTGAGCAGAGTTTACAGATGAGAAAGTGAAAGCTGGATGGACTAAAGGACTAAAGCGCTGCAGCTGCATTAGCCTCTTTTATAGAGATAAAGTGAAGGCTAAATTTTACAGTGCCACTATCAGAGTGTAATCACATGGCATTGTGTAATGTAAAGTTAATTAGAAAAATAACATTACAGAATAAACCAGTGAGGCCACTGAAAGTGGTTTTAATTATAAAGATTGTTATGCAAGCTTTGTAAGTTGGAGCTTTCCTTTAAATTAAATGTACCTTAGTTATATCTAATTTTACACACACAAAGAATTTAAATTAATATCAAAGATACGTAGAGTGGACAGAGCATACTGTATATGACCCATTCTGTGAAAACCCAGCTGAGGTCTTTTTATCATAAGCATAATCATATGTAGGATGATTTTATGTAGAAAACAGTGAATCACAAAAGAATGACTTTAGCTTGGTTTTCTTAGACTGGGTCAAATATTTCTGAAATTACTACTTAATGTTTAAAATGAATACTAAATTTCTAAGCAGAATGTGTGCTGTATTTTATCCACCACAGGCATAATAGTGAACAGCTTATGTCTGTTGACCTATAGATAAAGTGCATGTGATTTTGACATCTTTTAAACCATCTATATGGCTCCAACATCTCGGTATACAGTTATTTTGTACTTGTATATTATTAAGTTATTAAAACATAAAGGTTTGGATGGCGTGGCTGGACATGTTCTCTCTTCAACTTAAACAGGCATTTGCAAACATGGAAGATACTTCCATGGGCAAAACTCTTGAGGAGAAGAAAAAGATGCTTCGAGTTAATGAGGATGTGGAACGCGTGCGAAGGTCTAACATCTTTTAAATGTAACAAATATCAAAATATCGAAAACCATCAAAATTAAGTCTATTGTGTGACAATGAGCTTTGCTTTCTTTCTTTAGATGCCATCAGAATGACATTGAGAACGTTATTCCCTTTGTGTTGGTTGGCTTCCTCTACACTCTGACAGGACCAGAGCTTTCCACTGCTCTGTTACTCTTCCGCCTGTTTGTAGGGTCACGTTTTGTCCATTCAGTAGCGTATGTAATGGTATGGCCTCAGCCCAGTAGAGGTCTTTCCTTTTTCGTGGGCTTGGGTACTACTGTCTGCATGGCCTACCATGTTCTCGCCGCCAGACTGCGTCTGTAGAGAGAATACCATGAGGAACATCACCAGACACGTGCCTTATCCATATAATACCTTTAATGGAGCATTGCATCAATGTATATTTTAAAATTAAATGTGTTGTCTTTTATCATTAAATCTTAGACCATAAATTCAAGTGTAAGCTCTGTGATAATTTTTTTTTTTACTTTATATTTATATGGAGGGAATTTGTTTTATGTGCTATTTTATCCAGTCTGGATTTTAGAGGACAGTTGTTGCAGTTATGCATAAAGCAGCCATTAGAACTAATTTCAATATGTAAATTGGTGGAGATATTAACAGGTGGAGAATCAACAAAGGGGGTGAATATCTATGCTGGCACAACTTTAATGTTGAATTCGCAAATAATTTTTCTCCCTACTTCATTATTATGGGCTGTTTTTTCTTTAGAAGCATTTACAAATGTGAAAAGGTTGGGGGTAGTGGTGGTGTAATATTATAGTTTACATCTTGAGTAGATAGAGGTTTAATATGTAACATAAATGTTGTAAGTAATAGTGTTCTTAAGAGTCTACAAGTTAGTCAAGCAATTTCAAAACAACCATTTCCCAGTCCTCATATAAAACTAGGAGAGTTTGTATCTTATTTTTAAATGTGATATACTGTATAGTACTGTGCAAAAGTCTTGAGCCATCCCTGATTTCTTTATGTTTTGCTTCCAAAGAGCCAGACTTTCCTGTATTTTTAATGTAGTCTTGAGGAATAGTTCTCCAGACTTCCTGAAGGACTTTCACAGCTCTTATTTTCAGTCCAGTCCCTGTACCCAGTACCTGAGCAGTTTCCGAGGAATGTGTTTTGTTTGTTAAGCAGCACAGTGACCTAAGATGAGAATCATAAAAAATTAATTAATCATCTAATTCAAGGCATGAACCAGTGAGAAACAGGTGCAGATGATGACAGATGATCAGACCGGTGATTAGTATAATGGTGACGCTGAATGCTGAGTGGTTGAAACAAACGAGAGGGGAAATGAGGTTGGTGATTAAATTGTTACCTAAACAAGTTACCTAAAAGTTACCTATTGTTACCTAAATTTTTTATTTTATTTTATCTGCAGACATTTCGTAATAAAACATTTGTTCCAGTTTCTTTAATTGAATCTACATCATGTAGTGTAATTTAATACATTAAATGACATACCTTTTGCACAGTATTTAAATATATCCGAACAAATATATAACTATATACGGTTATATAGTATTCTCAACCTTTGAATTCTTTTAGTTGGATTATGAGAAAAAATATATTTAAAATCTGATAGAAAAAGCTAATATAAAATCATATATTGATGATTGATGACAGATATTTACATCAGTAAGTGCTATGTAGTACAATTTTAAATCAGTAATGAACAGATTTCTTAAACTGTGTGGAAGCAATTCTAAATTGAAAAACTGTTCACATGAACACAACCACATTAAAAAAAAATTATATATATATATTCCTTAGTATTATCAACCAGGATTGAAAAGATAGAACATGTCCAATGTCTAAAAATTGTGTATGTTAATTTTACATGATAATGTACATCTTTTTGAACAGAGCACATTATAAAGAAAGACATAATTAGTCGAATCTGCGTATTAATTCCTGATTCTTTTATCCTCATTTTTTTATTTTGAAGTCTTAAATCTAAGCCTGATATACCAGAACCACTAGTCATTAAAAAGTCCTGTTAACATAACTGATGTGTTCTGTGTCCACTAGAGGGAGGTGTTTGAAAACCCAATCGATTTTAACTGATCAGGGTACACAAAAAAACAACACACGTACATGTGCATTTGATCTTTTCTTCTCTCACTCAGACTTTCCCCTCCTTAAGCTTCATAGTTTTAAATACATATAGAAATTTCCACTAATCTGTGAATAATCTACATAATGGCTATTCCGAGGTAAAGTGTACCAGAAGAAGTTCAAAGGAGCATTTTTTTTCTAGGTATACTCATTGCCATTTTTCATGGAAAACTTTGTCTCCAAAATTTGCCATGAAAAATGTGCTCCTGTCTGAACAGCAGATAATAAACCGTTCCAAGGCTCTGATCCTCATGGCCTTCTCTTTGTAGCGAATTAAACACTGCTATTTGGTTTCAAGGTTAAAAAAGAAACAGCCCATGCATATTTTGAGGTTTTGCCCAAATCCGGGATAATACTTCAGTCAAATGAAGCATTTTACAGTCCTGGCAGTTGAAACGCATAAACCTTGCTCAAAGATCAATAGTTATCTATCCTCCTTCTCTGTCTGTGGCACAGGGGCTCAGCTCTACATGCTACTGGGTGTACCTGATTTTACAGAAAACTGATTGAGAATTTGCTTTTTTTCGTTTTATTATTTCTACCCATTTCTTTAAAAAAAAAAAAAAGAGCTGCACCTTCATGGTAACATCAATATTCAGGGAGACATTCAGACGTACAGATGAGAACACAGATGGACTGCCTGTGCACCTCCATGGCTGTCAGAACATTTCCTTGCTCTTTGTCTCTGTATTAAACAGACATCGTATATTTCTCAGATCTGCCTGCTGCCTTATTGTTCGGGTTATTAACTGTACAGGGGCTTAATTAGGCAGAACTTCAAAGTGGTGGCGCAGGCTGGTGCTGAGGTGCGGCAGAGATTTATATCACACAATGGCTCCCCGGCTCCTGAAAAATTAATGAATGCTTAGCCGAGATCCGACTTAGAGCCGACACTCTGCATTATAAATCAATTTGAGTTTGAGCCTTGCTGTCTGCTACCTGCTGGACCTCGCAGTGCGGACGATTCGAGGGCACGAGCTGATTGCAGGTGATGGTTCCACGGCGGCTGATTCTGAGGTAATGTGCGGACTTGCTGGTGCTTCATCCAACTCAGGCTGATATGATGAAACAGGCCCCAATGTACCTGAGGCCAGTCTATAATGGTCACAGTCAGACACACACACACTTGCTACAACCTATTAGCTTTCAATGAGGGTATGATGGAGTAGCAGTTCAAAGCTATTCTGGCTCAGTCAGTACCTAATACAAGTCTACATTCAGCAAATGTCACCTCACTCGGGCTTCCTCGCTATGAATAGTGTTGCTTCTTTGTGCTCGGCTTTGTTGTCATCCAGAAGCCTCGATAACAGCATGTGACAGCTGGTAATATTTTTCTCAAGTTCAGATAACTAGGTTTAGGTCACAATTTAGTCATGCATTGTTTACGGCTAGGGGTACTCAGTTGAAAGAAGGGCAAAATGGCATCTTCCTCCATGATGAACCAGCGACTAGACAGGTTAGTTGATTGAGGCCCGGGCAGTGTAATCAACAGTTAAAAAATAACCTTGTTCAGGTCTTTTTTCTTTGCAGTTTATCAAGACATAACAATCTCAACAGCAAAGTCCATTAAAAACAAACTTCAAATATTAATATTTGACTTGGACAGACAGAAATCAGCTGCTCAGTCACATTGAAAAATGCCATATGCTAAGTGGACTGTCAACCCACATCTGGTTTAGAACCACATCTTTCTCCAGGAAAACACAGAAACTCAGTTCCCACAGCACACATGGTATTATACTCGCACGTATTTCAGTAAAAACCCCATAGGATCAGAGTGATGTGACCTCTGCTTGTGTGTTTCAGGTGGAGATTAGGAGTGCTGTTGCGATCCTTGCGTCCAACTTGGCTGGGGTCAGCAGATTGCTTATGCTGATCGCAGTGATTGGAACTTGGGTGATTAGCATAAGCAATTTAAATGGTATTGATTTAACCTCACGGCTCCAGTAATTGAACACCCAGACCAAGCCTCTCCGCACTTTTCTCATGCACTCTCTCTCTCTCTCTCTCTCTCTCTCTCTCTCTCTTTCTTGCTTTCTGTTATGTACATCTGTTCCTGTTTCAGAAATCATTTTCCTGCACGGGTATCTTTGTTTCACCTGTTTTAGGTGACGTATTTTCATGTTTTTAAATAAACAAAATATAATTAACAGTAATTTGATAATACTGTACAGGGAACTACATTCAGTTTCTAAGTCGTTACACAAGATTAGCATTCAAACTGAATGGATACAGCCACACCCCAGCAGCAAGCTTAATTAGGGTATTTAGGGCTGTAATTGCTGATATCAATGCCATTAGAGTACCTTTGAAGCCTGTATAGTGCTATGCAGATGTTGTAAAAATGTCGTCTTTCATACATATTTTATGCCTTGCAGCTGTTTGTGTGGAGTATCACACGCTCTCGCTGTTTTGTGCGACTTTCTGCCCAGTTTTCTGGTTTTCTTCCACCTCCCAAGAACATGACAGTTAGTGGATCAGCTACAGTATGTAAATCTGACCCTGGGTGTTCAGTATGAGTGCGCGATTGTGCGTGCATGGTTCCCTGTGATGGACTGGACGCCCATTTCCTTTAAAATGATGAATCATTGTAAGCTTATGCAACTTTAAATGCAAAGGACTATGATGATGATCCTCCATCAGAAAGTTCATCAGGATCTTCAAAATTTCTCTCAAAATGTTTCTTTAAAAAATTTTTAAAAAAAGTTTATACTTTACTCAAAGTGGATACTAGCAGTTTATATGCGGTTCATGTCTCTCCATAAGGGACTGTAGAGCCCCAAAATTCACCATATTCCTTATTTAGCGTTGATGTGGACAGTTGTGGAGCTGTCTCTACTGGAGCACTCTTTAGCTCCAGTACTAAATTGCACAACTCCAACTCTGCACACCAAAAACCACCACCACCAAAATAGTATGCTCCAACAGATACTACACTGTGTATACTGACATTTACATACACATTTACAACCGAGGTTCATACAGTAGGTTCTGTAGTCACATGTATCCAAAACGTGTGTCCAGGTCAAGAAGAGGTCACTGGAGTTCTTGGTCACACCCATGACAATTCATAGCAAAACATGAGGTGTAGCACTTTGTTAATAAATTGTATAAACTTGTAGATGGTTTGTGACAGTTCAGCATGGTTTGTATCAGAGTCATAAGTGATTACATTGTTATTGGAAGTACAGCATGTGAACCAAAAACCATCGAGCAACTGAAAATGATCAACAATTCTGGGTTTGATTCCCGCTTCGGGTCTGTGTGCATGGAGATTGCATGTTCTCCTTGTGTTTGGTGGGTTTCCTCCGGGTACTTTTTTCCCACAGTCCAAAGACATGCAGATTAGGCTAATTGGCAATCCCAAATTGCCCATAGTGTGTAAATGAGCCTGTGAATGTTGACCGGAGATCCTACCATGGTCGTAAAATGGGAATAATTCCTAATTGGACTACAGAGGTTCCTGGAAGAATGGCTAGATGGATGGATGGATGAATAGCTTTATATAATTTCTTTAGAAGGACCCCAAACCCTTTGCAAGGTATTGTACAGGTTTATGCGCAATATATTCTACTGTGGTTTACATACAAGTCCACAGATGGTATTAAAACCAGCATGAAGATTTTGGCCTTTAGTTGCCATAATAGTTCTCTAAGCTTCCACTGCTTGTTACTCATGCTGACTACACAAAAGCAAAATTTGGACACCAAACATGTCTTGGCTGATCAAATACATTTAAGATAAGTGGATAATTTGTGTAAATTAGATTTTTTCCCCCCTCAGAATCTTTTCATTTGCATGTCACGTCCGAGTCTCCCATTTCATTAAAAAAGCACGGACGAAGTCTGCTCCTTGGTGTAACTCATCTGGACAAGAATAATTAAGGAAAACACTATTTCATCAGAACCTCTGGCCAGATAACTCCTCCCAAATGTAATAACCCTCAACGTAACTCAGCTTTCTTTAAATCGAAGGCCCAAATTAGCTGATGGTCATAATTTGGCATTTAGATAACATTGACCGAATATAGTGAGGTAGGAAACAGGACAAAAAACACTAATGACATTTCCTTTCATGAAAGGTCCATCAAAAAATGCATTGCGTTATCTGCGAATCCACTGACAGTGCCATTACGCTGAATTATATTTAGAGCTCAGATCAATTAATGAATGGAAAAATGTCCACATGGGAAAGCAAGTTGATGCATTCTTCATTTTTCTCTGACGCTCCTCAGGAGAGTGTGCAAATTTCATGTTTTAATATTTTAGCGCTCCGACTTAGCTTTAGACTTCTCTCCAGGTAACACACTAGATCATCCTGACATTGCAAAGTACTAAAACCTTTGGAATAAAGTGTTTTTTATTCGGTTCTATTAACATAATTTATGCTTGTCAGGGAGCCCACCTAGGTAGAAGTCGGGTGGGGGGGCAACACCATATTTCATCCCTTCCTCTCAGTGTATGTGTGTGTGAGAGAGAGAGAAAGAGAGAGAGAGAGCGCATGAGAGAGAGAGTGTGCAAGAGAGAGAAACAGACAAGATAACAGCTGTCATGAGATGTGAAGTAGACATTCGACTTCATTACTCAACCCTGAAACATTGATGAGGGAGAGAATGGACTCAAATGAGAGCCAGCCATCACTATTTGGGTGCCTGGTAACAGTGAACAGCACTTGCTCTTCTGCTAGATACACATTCTCGTAATTCTTCAGCACTGCCGAGATTCTCTCATGCTCTTAATCACAGGCTTTTTAATTGGTGGTTTTCAGTAAAAGCGTATTTGACCATGAAGACGGCACTAATGCAAAGCTACTGAGATTTCCACCACTGAAATAGCTCGGGATAATTTTAGGCCAGCTGTGAACCACCTGTCTCCAGACTACCGGACTAAGCGTCTAAAACTCTATCCATAGATAGACTGCTATTTTGTATACTTACAGCCACACCAGAATTATTCACACCCTAGTACAGAAGCTGTGAGTTATACTGTACACTTAATAATTCAACTGTTCCACTTAAACACCAAACACAAAAGAGACAGAGTGATGTGATGACCTGAGAAATTTTAACTAGGCAAAAAACAAACAAACAAACAAAAAAATAATAAGGGATGTACCGAAAGTATTGCAAAATTGTACAAGAGTATAACAGACTGAGATTTCAATAATGTTGGAAATATGATTATATCATCACAAAAATGTATTGTTTCAAATACGTCATTTATAATTTCAAGAGAACTAAAGTTAAAAATCTAAAGTACCTCATTTCTTCATATTTAGCTTTCAATGGTCTGGACCTTCTTGTAATTGTATGTACTCTTGAGGAATATTTCTCCAGGCTTCTTGAAGGACTTTATTGCTCGCACAGAAATTATCTTTTTTTTTTTATTAATCATCATTAAATTTGAGGTTCACATTGTGCATTTTTGTAGAGTAACTCTTCCTCCATACAAAGATCACAAGTCATGCATTAGCACCAATATTGAACCCAACTCTCAAATCTTCTATGAAAATTCCCTTTGTTGCAGTTGATGGTCTACTACAGATTGTTTACAGATTGACACGAGCAATGTGCACAGATGGATGAAGAAGATTATAGAAGGGGAAACAAGCATTGGAGACAAACCATGTGGTGTGAGACTATCAACTGTGACAAAGGGGATTTTCAAAGAGGATACGGGAGTTGGGTTCAGCGATGGTGCGAATGCATGGCTTGTTCATTCATTCATTTATTCATTCAAAAAAGCAGCCATTTATTTTTCATGATGGATCCAGGGAATACTAGGTGTGAGCTGGGGAGACACTAAACCATTACAGACCACAACACACACACACCAAAGCTTTCTCACACTCATTTACACCTAGGGATAATTTAGAGTTGACATTCCACCTATTTTTCAGGGAGATCAGAAGAATTCCTCATGTAACTATATGAGCCATTTGGGTGATTAAAAATGACCAAACTCTTTAGTGAAAGCTAAAAGTCTGATTTTTGAGACCCCTGCATTACTGACACGTCATTGCATCATCATTTATTTAATCTTAATCATCACCATAATTGTTTTCAATCTTGTTTTCAGTATTTTACATTAGTACAGAATATGTCCATAATTGCACTTAAACTTACCTTATTAGCGTTTGTAAGATTTCCAGAGAGAATACCATATGGCACATGTATGATTTAGTTGGCAATATTGTTCTATCGATTCAAGCAAATTAGTTTTTACATCATTTTATTCATGTCAACACACTGTGCAGGGAAAGCCTATACGCTGCTGCCGCTGCAACACCAACATCAACATGCTTCATGAGCCCACTGGGCCGGACTACATCGCACACGAGTCCTTGTCGTGTAGTAAAGGTCTAAAGATCCGTGTGATTTAGCCTTGCTCCCACTACAAGCTGATTGTGTGTGTACGTGTGTGTATGAACATTTGGAAGCCTAGGTGTAAAAGTGGATCACTGTAGCTATACTGTGCATTAGGTTAAACATTTCATTAATTTAGTGATTTGATAAAAAGTACAATTTCAAAATCCTGAAAATAATTTTTTACTCACATATTCAAATGAATAGAGACACAGATTAAGATATACACATTGCATAAAAAAAAAGTGAATGAAAGTCACTGGACAAGCAGGCGAGCACACATACACACGCTGAGTGAACTGGAGCTGTTCAGTGCGGCTGTTTGGAGCTCCACTGTGTCCTGAAGGAAAATCAATAACCAAGAGGCAAGCTAATTAACTGCAAATCATTTAACCCTGTCTCAGCAGTACATGAAATGTGGCCATTATGAGTAGCAGAGTTAATAATAGATAAATCTGCCTGCTTTTATGAATGAAATAAAAATCTACCTCTGATAATATAAAGAGTATAGCAGACTGAGATTTCAATCATGGTGGAAATATGGGTTCTCTCCGTCCTTAGACTTCCTCACAGGTGGGACAGTTAGCAGATGGGAGTTAGCCATAATCAGGAGGATACTTATTCTGCTCATGGTCGGCTCCATGATCGGGGTGTTGCAACATTAACATGTACAACTATAATAGTATAACTATAATTATATTTTGAAATATTGAACTATGTTCGACTTAAAAGACAATTTAAATTATGTAAAGTATTCCTTACAAAAAAATCCCACAAAGTGGGACTCACAAAGTGAGTATAAATCCATACAGTAATCAAATTTGAATTCAAATTTTATTTGTCACATACACAGTCATACACAGTATGATATGCAGTGAAATGCTTAAACGACTGCCTGTGTGACCTTAAAAA